>CAODLS010696031.1:0-18830 GCA_948243855.1 Flueggea neowawraea
TTTGTATCTAACTGATAGAGTTGTCTTGTCTTATATGTTGTGTAAATCTGATATTATTAATGTAATGATATTGGCATTGTTATACTTGTATTGATATGTGTTATTAGATTTACGTGAATATGTGTTATAAGGGTATGGGTGTTGTATATATATATATATATGGTTTTATTTCATTTATAAACATTTTTTATAAATATTTTAAATAAATATTTTGATAAGTCGGGTAGTATATCTGATCACAGAGGCTTGTGCAGGATGGATCGGGCTTCCACAGACGGTCTGCCTCGTACGCCAGTCACGCGCTCGACTATGGGTCATGAGAACAAGTGGAACAGAGGCACATTATGATATTGATACAAGATCTGAAATTGTGCTTGCTTGTTGCATTTTGCATAATTTTCTCATGATGTATGATCCAGATGAAGATATTTTATGTCAAGTAGATAATGAGTTGATGGATAATTCCATAGAATTTCAAGATATTGGACAAATAGCTAGAGATACGGATGCTAGTCAAGGAGAAGAAATAAGGGATCACATAGCTTCTCACATGTGGCTTGACTATGTGTCTCGGTCTTAGATCTTCTTCTTCAATATTTGTTTCTATTTTTCTTTTATGCCTTTATTTTGAGGACTTCATGTGTTTTATGTATTTTTTTCATGAGATTGAAAATATCTATTATGTTATATCTTCTTTCTTTTTATCATGTTTACTGAAAAACCATGTTTTTTTTTGTTTATTTTATCACTAAATAGATGGAATCACAAATGGAAGATGAATTAGAATTGGTGAATAATTCTAATGGAAAAACTTATAAGTATTTCAAGTGGCCAAGATAGATGGACCTACTTCTTCTTGATCTCTTGAAAGAGGAAAAAGCAAAAGGGAATAAAGATGAGAAAAAAATTAACAAGACAGCTTGGAATACAGTTATTGTCTCTCTCAATATGGAGTTTCAAAAGATTGGAAAGACTGTTGATAAGACAAAAGCTATGAATAGGTTAAAAACTATTCAGAAGAAAATGTACCTAGCCGTTGAACTCTTAGATAAGAAGAGTGGCTTTAGGTGGAATGATATCAAAAAGAAAATTGAAGCTACTCCAAGTATATGGGAGAGTGTAATTCAGGCATTTTATTCTTCCATTCATATATCCAAGTTAAACTATGCATCATATCACAATTGACTTAGTATGGTTTTGTTTCAATCTATGTGAAACCTAATTACAAGCTGGTGCATGACAAAGAACTCTACTTTTTAGAAAATACTCGTGAATTTTTTGAAAAAGATAGAGCAACTAGAAATGGTGCTAAAAGTGCAAGAGAGAAAGTTCGTAGGGGCAAACAGAGGAGGATTGTGGCATCAATGATATTGATGATGTGCAAATGGATTATGAGCAGGTGGAGCATTTTCCCAACTTCAACTCACCATCACCTGCTACTCAGTCCTCACCAATGACTCAAGAGAACACCTCATCAGCTGTTACACAATTGAAAACGTCTTCCAAAAGTAATAAAAAAAATCTGACTTAATTTCCCAAGAAATTGTGGAGCTGACTACATCAATGAAAGAGATTGCAAAATCCATCACAAACAACAACAAACACATTTATTCAGCTTCTGAAATAACA
Organism: Flueggea neowawraea; assembly: GCA_948243855.1. Classification (NCBI taxonomy): domain Eukaryota; kingdom Viridiplantae; phylum Streptophyta; class Magnoliopsida; order Malpighiales; family Phyllanthaceae; genus Flueggea; species Flueggea neowawraea. Next base: position 1,630 of record CAODLS010696031.1, read on the forward strand.
ACTGAATTGAAAAGGATATGATTGGATAAGTGGGAAACCGTGGAGGCTCTAAGCTTCTTGAAGGAAAATGAACATTTGGTTGAAATATTTTTTGCATGTGATGATGACATCAAGTTACTCTTAAAAAGAAGATGAAGGAATGATTTAATTTATTTATAGTATATTAAACTAGATATTTTATATAATATCTTTATGGCTCAAGGTAGACGAGCTAAGATTATTTTTCTAGAATGTTTTTGTTTGAATTATGATTATTTTGAGACGTGCGAAATGGAATTTTTAGGACATCTTTTTGTCTGTTTTTTCCTTCATTATTATGTGCTTTTGTGGTGACTACCTGTTAAAAAGACATTAGAATTACTTGATATAGCCATGTGAATGAGCACTCTGATTATTATGAATATATTAAACAAGTCATTAGTTTTTTATTTCTTAATGTAAAAATTGTATAAAACAAGTCATATGATTGTATTTTAAACTTTTTATTTTATTGTTATATGTTTTATTAGAATTATTATGGTAAAGGGTATGTAAGAAAATAAGGTAAATGAATTTTAGAATTTCAATTAACACCAAACATGATTATGTGGAATTCAATTGAATTTTTCATTTTACATTATAACATTCCAAACAAGAAAATTCATTTGGAAATGAATTCTCTATTTTAAATTTATTTGTTCTAAACATAGTGTTAGATTTTGAATCTGTGTTTAAGCTCATTAAAAAGTGAGACATTTTCTAGAATATGGGTTTTGCAATTTTGTGTGTGTGGATTTTGCAATATTTAGAAGAAATTTTTGGGTTTTGGGGAAAAGCACCAATCTATGAAAAATAAAAAATCCCATTAAAAATTTGATATTGAAAAGAATTTTAGTTTGGTTATACATTGAAATCGAATACCAACCAAATTAAATATTAAATAGAAATTCACTTTATTAAATAAAGAATTTCACCTTAGTTGTACGTTGGATTGAGGTTGGATTCACTGTAAAAGACATAGAGAGAGAGGGACTGCATGGAGAAGAATCTGATTCAAAAGAGGATTTTTCAGGTTTATAACAGTCACGATCACTAAAATTTATGAAAAAGTTCATAAAAGTTATAGAACTAATTTTTTCTTTCAGGCTAGTCATTAAAGTGCGAGTTTTATTTCAGTGTGATCAAAATGGCCGTTTCCAATGCATTCCCTTCAAAGCATTGATAAATTTTTTCATCAAGTCTTCTATCATGTTTTTCCCATAAAGTTCTATGTACTTTACCTTAAGATATTTGAGCTTATATCTAGAATCTAACATTATAGTTGCAAAGAACATTCGGTTTGTTGAATCAAGAAAACAACAACATTAGCCAAAATTTTTCCTCATTCTCTATTCATTTTAGTCACAATTTGATTTTTATTATTTTTCAAAAAGTTTTATATCTTTTAAAATTCAAATAACCTCATAAAAGTATACACTGGACGTAGAATATGATGAACCTCAATTTATAAGTCACATCATAAAATATTTTTAAGAATCTAACCAAAATGTTGGCATTATTCCAATCTCTCTTAGTTGGCACATCTGACCTAAGTTCCTTAACAAACTTGTATATTTTTCCTCAAATTTATTAAATGCTTTTTTTTATGTGATATAACAATTTTTAGCATCAAATATGTCGAATTTCATCTAGTAGGGCAATATAGTTGCAAGAAAGATTTGTATCTAAGATTTGCTTCTTCAACACATTCTTTAAACATATTCAATCTTTTAGGACTACTCGTAACATATTTCATGGCACCTATAATTTTTTTAAATTGCTTCATCAACAATTGCAAGTTCATCTCTAACAATTAACTAGAGGATGTAAGCACAACCTCTCATATGAAAATGTTCCATCCAAAAATAAAACATTTCTTTACACAAGCTTCTGTTTTAACTGACTAATTGCAACTTCATTATTAATTGATGCATTGTCAACTAGATTTGTAAGCTTTCAAATCTCATTCATTCGCTCAAAACTCAATAGCATTTCCAATATTAAGTCCCGTATAATTTTTAATGACACAATAATTCAAAATTCTTTTATGCACATTCTATTGAAAATTAACAAAATGAGCAATAAGGCATATATAAAATAAATTTTTAATGCTTGTTCAAGCATCAGTAGTTAATGATACCCTCAAATAATTAGATGGCATACTATCAAATAATTTCTTCTTCTTTTTGACAAATAAAGAATAACAATCTCTTAACAATAGTGTGCCTAAATGGAATTTGAAACTAAGGCACACATGCTTCAAAAAACTATCAATCGAGATATTTTTTGTCTACAAATTGATGTAGTTTTGACTTGCTATTTAATTGTTTCATCCAAGTTAAAATAGAAATAATATCAATTAACAATTATACAAGGCAGATCACTAAAATTTATATTTTATATACTAATTTTAAACTTGATTACCTTAAATTTTCTACAGGTCTCTATTAAGTGTTTTATTATTTGATTCTGTAGGGATGAAATAACAAGTTTTTGAAAAGTGGCAATTGACATGGATGCATTGAAGGTTTTAAAATTCACAATCTTCTCCTTACTCGAATCAAATCCCTAGTCCTTTACTCGCTCCTCAAAGCATACATGTCTCTTCCCCTTTAGTTAAATATTTGTAAATTTGAAATTTATCTTGTTTGAATAATCTCTATTCTTCAATTGTTTTTCAACACTTCTCTAACAATGTCTGAATTTATTTATAAAAAAAGAGTTCGAATTTAGTTGTAAGAATGGCATATTCAAGTATGGGTCAGTAGTGATGAGTGCGACTCTAAGGAGGCTAAAAAATTGCAAACATCTTGCTGAGAAAAATTTCAAAATAGGATTTTGTTGATGTCAACATTGTTCTGAAGATGAAATAACATACTTTTTTTTACTAGAAAAAAGAGAGTCGATGACGACCAGTAGTAGTATACCTTTGTTGGACGTTACCATGCAAATATTATCTCTCCGCTACGGAATGTTCCAAGAATCATAGCTACACCGACAACAGACTTGGATCCGTGCACTAGTGTGATCACCGTAGTACCTCAGTGAGACAAACTTCCAGGGGGGACTTTTAGCTCTATTGCACGACACGGGTCTTCGACTACTAGGACTACTTGTTTTAACGTTGCTCCTACTCGGACCCACGCCTGCGAACAAGGGTCACTCCCCTTTCTGCCAAGCTACACTCACGGGTAAAATAACATACTTTTTAAAAGATAGAAATTGCAAACATCTTGCCCTAAGAAAAATTTCAAAATAGGATTTTGTTGATGTCAACATTGTTCTAAAGATGAAATAACATACTTTTTTTACTAGAAAAAGAGAGTCAATGACGACCAGTAGTAGTATATCCTTGTTGGACGTTACCATGCAAACATTATCTCTCCGCTACGGAATGTTCCAAGAATCATAGCTACACCGACAACAGACTTGGATCCGTGCACTAGTGTGATTACCGTAGCACCTCAATGAGACAAACTTCCAGGGGGACTTTTAGCTCTATTGCACGACACGGGCCTTCGACTGCCAGGACTACATGTTTTAATGTCGCTCCTACTCAGGCCCATGCCTGCGAACAAGGGTCACTCCCCTTTCTGCCAAGCTACACTCACGGATAAAATAACATACTTTTTAAAAGATAGAAATTGCAAACATCTTGCCCTGAGAAAAATTTCAAAATAGGATTTTGTTGAAGTCAACATTGTTCTAAAGATGAAATAACGTACTTTTTAAAAGATAGAAATTGGATTGTGTATTTGATTAGACCATATAATAAAAGAAACAAATTATTAAAATTAATCCAAAGTTAAAAAAATTATTTTTTTCGACGTAAAAAAGAATTCATTGGTTAATTGTAAAACAATTTTTTATCAATTAATTATAAAAAAATTTAAATTGTTAAAAGGTCAACATGACTGAAACTAATCAAATTTGACGGCGATGACTAAAAGCCCATATCTTGTGAGAAATAATCAACAGCTCAGATCTACTGAAACTGACGTGGCCAAGCGCAGACTCCCAAAGACGCACCAACAAACACATCTTTGCACGCGCTAGAGAAAATACCCCACGTGAATGGCAAAATAAAAAGAAAACGTAAGGGTGTGCATCATAACACAAACAACCCGAGAAGCACCGGAAAGAAACCCGGACGTGTTCCTTTAACTAAACCGGATTTCATAATCGCTGATACGTCCGGTACCTTTATTTGATTGGTGGATTGGCTTCGTCTTGGTTCTCTTTGGTTGTGGGTCAAAAAAGAAGAAAAAAAAAAGGACAAACAGTAATATAGACAAACTCCAAACCAAACACGCATAGAGGAAGTCGGCGTTAACAACTGTCGAAACCCTATTTCGCCTCAGGTTCCTCTCTCTGTGGCTTTCCGGCTTCTCCGATCCGATCGAAACAGGTAACAGCTCGTTCATTTTGGTCCGGCTCGATTTTGCGGTTAATTTTATGAGAAATTGTGTTTATTTTTAGTTACGTGTTTGTTTTTGCCTTTTAATTTTGTCAATTGTTTAATCAGAATCGGACGATAGTTGCAATCCATGGTTTACCGTTGATTCGGTACTGATTCGGCAGCTTGGACTTTCGTGAGAGATGGATTTGGTGACTAGTTGCAAGGTATTTTCTTATGCCTTGAAGTGATAATTGATCAGATTGGTTAGTCTTAGTTGATTTCGTTAACGGAAGGTTCAATTTACTTGAGACAGAATTGTTGCTTTTGAAAGAGCTTTGTTAAGGATGAAGTGCTTAAGTTTATTATCAGCTTAGTTATTATTTCTGATAAACTGAGAGATGAATATAACCTAATTTATGCACATTCATTTAGTGGCAGTTGATTATATGAATGTGGAGCTGTGTGGTAAATGTAGTGATATGTTCATTTTAGGTTTTGAAGTTTTCACTTTTTCCATTATTGTAGACCTCGTGCCTTATTTGGCTACTGAACAAGCTTGTATAGTATGATAATTTGATATCTCTAACATGCGTATTTTATGCTATCATTAATTTCTTGAATATGAATTATCCCCTGAAGAAATTTCAAAATGTGATGTATGCTCATTTGGTTGGTTGCGAAAATTAGATTATGCAGTAATCACAAGGTTGATTTCTTCTATTTTATGTTTTTCCATTTCTTTTCTTTTTCTCTTGCAAAGTGTTTTTAAGAGGTTTATTTTTTACTCCTAGGACAAATTGGCATATTTCCGAATCAAAGAGCTCAAAGATGTTTTGACTCAGTTAGGTCTTTCCAAGCAGGGCAAGAAACAGGTTAGGTTCCAAGATATTTCCTGTTTTGTTTTACCTCATTTTCTCGTGAAGACCATCTGCCCCTAATTTCACCTCACAGTGGATTAAATAACCTTTGGAAATTATATTTTCTTATTGTAAGTCATTATTATGTCCATTTTTTTGTTTCGCTTACCATATAATAGGTTTGTCCTCCATTGCTGATTTATGTTTTATAATTTCAACTATCCTCTAGGAAACAAAAGGTAAAGAGAAAAGCCTTTGAAACATGTTCCCTATCAAAAGTGAACTAATTAGTAATTTACTTGTTGTGACATTTTCACTGCCTGATACTGATTTTCCCCCTCTGATGGAAAATGTGTAGGATCTTGTTGACCGGATAATAAATATTCTTTCTGAAGAGCCAGGTAACTTATGCCATTGCTTCTCTTTTTCACTGGTTGCTTATTGCTTTCTCTGTGTGTGTGTGTGTATTTCCAAATAATGAACCTCTCCTTGTATTCGGTGTGGTTGAGAAGATCACAGAACATGCTGCTGTATAGAGTTTCTAAATTGGAATGATCTTGGTCAGTAAAAAAATCAGTATCTTTCTAGAATTTCAGTGTTCTGGAGGCGTTGTTATTCTTACAAGCCAGTACTTGAAATGCAAAATTGACAAAAATGTTCTGGTGTAGAATTGTGCAATTGAGAAATGATTAATCTCGTGGATTCCTGCTGCCTTGTTTCATTTCATGTCTATGGATGTCAAAGCCAGAGACTTGAATGCAGTGTCTGCAGTTAAAGTGTGTTTTTCATTCCGTTTCCATTAAATTAGGAAAGGAGATCTTTAATGCCTTTCCTTCTATTCTACTTGTCAGTTTTCAAAAAAAAAATTGAATAATTGAGAGTATTGTTTCTGTCTAAGAGTGGAAGTGTCAACAAGCGTACTTTAATGACTTTCTCTTGGATCAAGATTCTTTCTTTTGTTTATTTCTTCTTCTTCTTTTTCCACAACCACATGTTAAAAAATCAATTTCCTGTTTGAATTTTCTTCTGGCAGTTTTGAAAAGATTTTAAGTAGCTTGCTTTTTTATTTGCAGTTTCCAAAATATGGCCAAAGAAGAATGTTGTTGGGAAGGAAGAAGTTGCAAAAGTAGTTGATGATATTTACAGGTTCTTACATTCATACTACTGGAAAATACATTGCTTTCATTTTATCTCTTCTTTGTGGTAGTAGGCATTCTTCTATAAAGGGATTTCACACCCATTTATACTTGAACAGCCTAGCTTGTACATCGGGGCCTTGCTTTCTTCTCTCATCATTGACATGAATCTTTGTTGTTTTGTTTAGAAAAATTCAAGTTTCTGGAGCCACTGACTTAGCTTCAAAGGGTCAAGGTGTTTTGGAAAGCAGCAACTCAAAAATCAAAGGAGAAATAGATGATCCCTTCCAGAAGGATATAAAAGTTCGCTGTCCGTGTACAACCACATTGGAGACAGAGTCAATGATTAAGGTTATACTGCACATTTGATTGTACTCTTTTCTTTACTTATAGTATCATATTGTTTAAGAGGGAGCGAATATCTTATAATTACTATTTTGGTCTAATGCATGCCTTTTATTTGTTGAGTTTGTTACAAACACAATTAATTGACTTTTGAGATAAGGTTTTGTGTTTTTTAACTGTAACTTTTGTGCTATTGCTGCTAGTTTGTGTGGTGTCATTATTCGATGTCTTTTCTTCATTTAAGACTTTTGTGACGATTTTTCATCTAGGATTTTGAGGAAATATATCAATGAAAAGGCTTAGTTAAATAAAAACATATAGTTTGTGTTTTCGTATTTGTGTCACGAACTGTGAAACTTAAAATTTTAATGCATAAACTTCAAGGTTTTTTTTTTTCCTGTTTATGTCATATTAAAATTTCTTTGTTTTTGTTATTGTGCTGACATAGACATACTACATCGCATGTATGTTGATGCGTTATCCAAGTTGGGTCATAATGGTAGCCACGTGCTGTTGTGGCGCTGCCAAAACAAAAAACACTGAGGGTAAAAAAGACATTGTTTGTAACCCCAGTTTTTTCAGTTAGCCTTCTCAATAAGGCGGCCTGTTTTATATTTGGTTGACACTTCAGCTCACATGCCACATCAGCAAATTAATAAAAATAACAAATCAATTCTAACTGGTGATGTAAATAGAAAAAGACAAGGGTTTATGTATTAAAATTTTAAGTTTCATTTTTTTTTTGACACAAGGAGAAAATGCTGAAAGTTCATTTCTTTTATTAAAATAAGCCTAATAAAAGTGTGTCATCATATCCAAAAATCATACACCTTGCTGTTTGTTGCTAGATTCTTGAATATTTCTAGTCTATATTCGTGTTATAGCAGAAATTTGTATCAGAAATATATGCTCAAGGCATTTTTTTTTTTCAGTTCATCTGCTTTTTGCATATCATCCTTATGAAAGGATTATTCTTTATGACTTTGTTTTGTAATTCACAGTGTGAAGATCCCAGATGCCATGTGTGGCAACACATTGGTTGTGTTATAATACCAGAAAAATCCATGGAGGGGAGTACACCTGTTCCTGAATTGTTCTACTGTGAGCTCTGTCGACTTGGCCGTGCTGACCCGTATGTATATCATGTTCTCTTTTGTTCTGTTTACAGTTCTGGGACGTTGTGTACTCATATGTTCTCTCTTGCTCAACTGTGTGCTCTGTCAGTTCTGTATTTTATGTGCAATTCTTTTATGATACTTTTTTTTGGACATTTTATATCGTGCTGATAGAAGGGTATAATTTCATCAGTGTAATGTAATACTAATTGACTTGTATTAGGTTTTCTGTTACTGGCCTGTGCAGGTCTTCCTTTTGATGTGAAGGTTGAAGATAATTTTCCATTGTTTTCTTGTGTGTGCATGCACAAGCATACATGCATACATGTTGTCTAGACCAGACAAGCTTTTACCTTTAATGCATGGCGGGCTGTTGAGCAGGAAATATTTTTGTATTCATAGCTGGTCATTTTTTGTCATCACAGTGATCTGAGATGGTTGCTCGTAAGTTTATGTATTTGATTGTTGAGTGCTGAGGTCTGGGTTTTAAAATTGTTTTCATAGCCATGGTGATTCCTTTTGTGCGCTGGGTAATGAAACATAATTGTATGTGTATGCCCTCTATTGAACTGCAAATATGTACATTTCTCTCTCTCTCTCTCTCTCTCTCTCACTCTCTCATATGCATGCACAACTTACTGAAAAGAGATCTATGTTCTGATCATGCCCCTTTCTGGTTTTCAGTTTTGTTTACGAAGAAAAATCTTTCTGTAACTCTTTTTTTTTTTTACATTTGGCAGATGCCATGTCTGGTGCCCCATTCAATTAGCCAACCATTTTCTGTATTTTTTCGAATTTTATAGATTCTTTGGTTTGCTCTTTTAATTTCCTTATTAGGATTTCTTCTTGGAATGTTCTATATGCAGTTTTTGGGTAACAGTTGCAAATCCCCTGAATCCAGTTAAGTTGGCTACGACAGATATTCCAACTGATGGGTGAGTGCATTGTAATCTGTAGCTATTTTGGGTTATCATAATTGTGGCTGCCACATTCTTTTAATTGTTTTCTTACTTATCCCAAAGTCCTTGATAGAGCGGATTGTTTGAAGATGATGTTACTTCATGATTTCACTAAAATATTTGAAGATAAATACTGATATGAGAAGTTCTTGTAGAAAAGTATTCAATATACTGATATGAAAACTCTACGTGATATAGCTTGTTCAGTTGTCGGTTGAATTTAACTCTTCTTCAAAAGATGCAAGATTGTTGCAGTTAATTTCACATTGCTAAACTAGAACTTGTGCTGTCTGTTCCCTGTCTTAGCTGTCTTTTCCTTTTCTCCCTGATATTTCCATTATTGTTTGTTGGGCTGTTATGATTGTTGTGTGTGGAATTGATAAGTTTGTTAATTGATTAAAATTTAATATTTTATCACACATCTTCCAGTTCCAATCCAGTGCAGCGTGTGGAGAGGAAATTTCAAGTCTTGAGAGCAGACAAGGAATTAGTGTCTAGACAGGACTATGATATCCAGGTTGGTATGTGTAAAATTTTAAAATTTTGTGGTAGCAAATGTACTGATTGTTTTCTTGTAATTCTGTTTACAGGCTTGGTGTATGCTTCTGAATGACAAGGTTCCATTCAGGATGCACTGGCCACAGTATGCAGATTTACAGGTGAATGGTATGTGGTTACTTTTCTCTCATAAACTATGAATTGTGCACGTAGATCTTGTTATCTTCTATTAGTGTATGAGGTAGTTTAAAAGCATTATATATTCTCTCTCCTCTCTGGGGCCTTCAAATTGTTTTTCTGCAAGTTTATGATAGTGTGTTGACAGAAATCATAGATCTTGAAATATTTATGCGTCATTGGATTGTGACATGCAGGTATACCTGTCCGTGCCATTAATAGACCTGGTACACAATTGCTAGGCGCTAATGGACGTGATGATGGGCCAATTGTGAGTTCTATTTTTTTCTTTAGATACACATTTTCTTAGCTTTAACATACAATTTCGTTTTGTAAGTTTTGTTGTTGCGATTTTCTATCTACAGTAATCTGTTATGAAGTTTTTATTAAGTTTGCTGGATTTTTAAATAGATTTTTTCGTCCTTCTCTTTTTTTTCCTTAATAGATCACTCCATGCGTAAAAGATGGGCTCAACAATATTACTTTGACTGGATGTGATTCTCGCATATTTTGTTTAGGAGTGAGAATAGTAAAGCGGCGAAGTGTTCAACAGGTAATTACAATATCTTTTCTGGATTTAATTTTGTTTATCTGATGGAGATCAGATCAGGATTTAGATCCTTCAATTGTGATGCTTTATAGAAATAGTGCAGAATGGTCTTGGGAATCTATTTTCCTTGTGGCAAGAGGCTACTGCCTTCTGTAGTTTGATGACTGAAACCTACAGAGTTTTCCTCTTGTATTTCTGAAGAGAATTGAGCAGTGGTTAAGTGCCTTCTTCCATTTGCTCTTATATGTTATTATTTCATGGAGCTTGCATTTCGTGGGATGGGCTTTGGTTGGAATGCATTATTACAAAGAACCAGTGGTGCCTCGTAGCTAGGCTACCCCTATTGTGATTGAAATTTGGCAATGAGGAATTTAGTGCATGGATTCAATATTCTTTGTTGCTTGTATGCTTCATTTGTAGTTAAGTGTGTTGTTTTGATGTTGATATCAAAGTATGATTTCAATGATGACACCTCCAGAGGAAAATTAAATTCTGGTTGCACTTGTTGTTTTGATGTTGATATCAAAGTATGATTTCAATGATGACGCGCCTCCAGAGGAAAATTAAATTCTGGTTACTGGTGCAACCAATCAGTATCTGCTGTGAGAATTGAACCTGGGACTTTTTTTTCGCTTGTCCCAGTTTTCAGCCATAACTTGTTAATAATTATCTGTTTGAAATCTGGAAAATAATGTTCTAAAATGGCTTTATGTTCTATTTCGCTTTCTAGATACTCAATTTGATTCCTAAGGAATCTGATGGTGAGCGTCTTGAAGATGCTTTGGCTCGTGTTTGTCGCTGTGTTGGTGGTGGGGGTGCAACAGACAATGCCGACGGTGATAGTGATCTGGAGGTGGTTGCTGAATCTATCGGTGTCAATCTTCGTTGTCCTGTAAGTTGTACATTATTGATAGTTTGAATTGCAGTGGATTCTTCCATTTATTCACGAAGCTTGCACTGTTACATAGACTTTTATGATAAATTAACTATGGATGTGCCATGTATATATATACACTTCGAATTTATTTGGATTGTAAATTCTAAGATTGGACTGGAATGAGGAGAACCAAGAAGGTATTTCTCTTTGTAAATCATTTACTGGCCTGGCATGTTTTTAAGAAAGAAACCTGGATACAGGATTTTTTGTATCAATATCTATCATCACATTTGGGGCATCTGCAAATGGTTTCTTCTGATGGGGGCAAGGGCAAGTATGCTTACGGGTGGAGGCGGAAGCATTTCATGCCCATTTATACCATCTCTATTCCCTTGTATTTATGTTTATGGAAAAGAGTGGAAAGAGTAGCATTGTTTTTGCCTTATGTTTCGTTGGAACTGTGTTGAGATAGAAGAAATGCTGTGAATGAAACTTCTGATTGGGGCCAAGAGCAAGTATCTACCATGCTCATGACTACTATGCTTATGAGGGGAATCATACAACGAAGCTGCCAGTTTTTTAATCTTTTTAGAGTTTTTCTTTTCTTTCACAGATTCATCAAATAGGGACATACTGTAACCACATTACTGAATTGGAATATATTGTTTGTGACAGCAGTGGTACAATATACCTAGTTTTTAGTTCAAAATTCTAACAATGCTACCTTTTCCGGTGTGATTTCCTAAAAATGGGACAGACATTTGCCCATGGATTAGGTAGTTTAGTTTTGCATTTGAAAATACTGTTTTCTATTAGTTTGTTCATTCTGTTGGTGTTATAGTTGCAGCAGCAATGCATAAAATTTATTTCCATTTGTTTATCCATGCCTAGATGAGTGGTTCACGAATGAAGGTTGCCGGAAGATTTAAACCTTGTGTTCACATGGGATGTTTTGATCTTGAAGTTTTTGTGGAGTTGAACCAGCGATCTAGGAAGGCAAGCATCTTTCATTTACATTCCTTCCCCCCCCCCCCCACTTTTGATGGTTTTCCAGTTGTATCTGTTATTACTTATGAGTATTTGTTGGTTTCTATACAGTGGCAGTGCCCCATTTGTCTGAAGAACTATTCATTGGAAAATGTAATTATTGATCCATATTTCAACCAAATTGCATCTAAGGTAATGTCTCATGGGTTCTGAGTTTATTCTATCAACGTCCAAGAGGCGTTCATGTTTGTTACTTTTTCTCTTGGTGGCAAAACAGATGCGGCACTGTGGTGAAGATATTACAGAGATTGAGGTCAAGCCTGATGGTTCTTGGCGTGCAAAAACAAAAACTGAAGCAGAACGCCGAGAAGTTGGAGAACTTGCACAATGGCATGCACCTGATGGTACTCTCTGCGCTCCTAATGGTGGAGAAGTTGATTCAAAGGTGGAAGCGGCAAAGCAGATTAAGCAGGAAGGTACGTCTGGTCATACTAGTAATGGATTGAAACTTGGAATCAGGAAAAATCGCAATGGGTTTTGGGAAGTCAGTAGCAAGCCTGAAGAGATGAATACCTCTTCTTCTGGCAATAGATTGCTTGAAAACTTAGAAAATCATGAGCACAAAATTATTCCGATGAGCAGCAGTGCCACTGGTAGTGGCAGGGATGGTGAAGATCCTAGTGTAAACCAGGATGGTGTCGCAAATTTTGCTTTTACAAACAATGGAGTTGAGCTGGATTCCATAGCCCTTAATGGAGATCAAAATTATGGATTTGTGGAACCCAACTTTTCCGCACCTCAGGAGGATGCCGAAGTCATTTTTCTCAGTGATTCTGATGATGATATACTTATATCCTCTGGAAGTGTCTACAAGAATAATCAAACTGATGATGGTGGGGCTAGTTTTTCAGTGCCGCCACCTGGAATTGCAGATCCCTATCCTGAAGATCCTACACTTGGAAGTGCTGGGAATTCATGCTTGGGTCTTTTCAATCCTAATGATGATGAATTTAGCATGCCTTCCCTCTGGCATTTACCTCCTGAAACTCAAGCTCCCCCAGCGTTCCAGTTGTTTAGTTCCGATGTTTCAGATGCATTGGTTGATATACAGCATGGTAATATCAACTGTCCCACATCAAGTAATGGCTACACATTGGGTTCAGAAACTGTTATGGGACCTTCTGGTTTGGTCCCAGATTCTTCTGTTGGTCGATCTGACACAGAAATGAACGATGGTTTGGTTGATAATCCCTTGGCATTTGGCAGAGAAGATCCCTCGCTTCAAATTTTCCTTCCTACTAGACCTTCAGATGCATCGGTACAGTCTGACATGAGAGATCGGGCTGATGTCTCGAATGGTGTCCATACAGAGGATTGGATCTCTCTTAGCCTTGGTGGTGCAGCCACTGGCGGCAATCATGGTGATTCAGTTGCTGCAAACGGATTGAACTCCAGACAGCACTTACCACCTAGGGAAGGTGCCATGGATTCTGTAGCTGAAACTGGTCTGTTTCCTTCTTACAGCTTTTTTTAGTTATTGTTGGAGGAAAAATCTGCATTTCTCTCCATGTAACCACCATCAGTGCAGATTCGGATTAGGCAGAGTCCTTCAAATGTTATGCGATACTTGATTGTTAACTTTTTGTTTGTTGAATAAATTCCAAATAATTTTCAGTGCTTTTGATTTTTTTTCTCCTTTTTCTGTTATTGTGTTCTTACAATTTTTGGCTGACTGCTCGTGCTTCTGCAGCTTCTTTGCTACTTGGTATGAATGATGGTAGATCAGAGAAGGCAAGTAGGCAAAGATCTGATAGCCCTTTTTCATTTCCTCGTCAAAGGCGCTCTGTAAGGCCGCGGTTGTATCTTTCTATTGACACAGACTCAGAGTAGAGAATGGAACTTCGTTCACAGAATTGCTGCTACTCTTGAATTTTTTCCTGGAGCAAAATGTGCTTCCTAGGGTGATGCTGACAGCAGAATTGGAGGTTCCTTGTGTAGAATTGGAAAGAAATATAGGCCGGGATGGCTCCAAAATTGCAGATCCAGTTTGCCTATCTTCAGGGGGGGTAAAAAATATGTCGAAAGGAAAAACTGTATTGGCACCAGCTACAAGTTCCTGCAAGTTCTGAGCTATAAGGTTCGGACAAGGCATTTCAATTTTGGCAGATGATTCGGTCTGTTGCGCCGGGGTTTGAGAATCATCTTTCTGGTGCTCGGAAATTGTACAGTAGATAATCATTGGAATCAGAAAAATTCAATTAGGTCCAAGGGGGTTTGCATCTTTGGATGTAGCAAGGAAGAGCCCTCACTAGCAACACAAGTATCCAAATTTTTTGGTCTCTTCCTAGTGTGTAATGATGAGCACATAGCCTGTAAATGATACCCAGATTCAGTTAATTATAGAAAGAACAATAATTAATCAATCTGCAGAGTTGGCTACATTTTGCTTATTTAAATTGAAAAGCATTATTTTTGTTTTTGTTATTTCTTTTTTGTGTTGGCAAATTTAAAAATTTTTGTTGAAGCTATAAACGTATATTCCAAGGTTAAAGATGGTGTGTTTATGTTCATGTTCGCGTTCCTGTCAATCTTCTTCTCTTCCAAAGAAATGTTCATGTGTTTTCGGGTTTATTTCGTTGGGGCAAATTACCCAGCAGTTCCTGGGCTTTAACCTGCTAGCCGTTTTCCTTCTTCCTGTTGCAGAAATCACTCGGCGCTTTTTGAAAAATACATATTGTATTGAAGATATCAACGAACCTAACAAACTATTGGCCAATTCATCCATCTCATTATTACGGGCAGGTTCTTAAAAACCTGAAACAACCTCAAAAAAATCTAATTTTCATCGAAGGAATGGCAAAGAGCTTAATGAATTTTTTTTTATAAAAGGGTTTGAAATGAGTAGAGACTCACGAGCAGAGGCGATCATCATAATGCTATACATTTCATATACAACACTATAAGTTTAACGAAGATTTGAACATGGTAGTTGTTTAAAGAATTTAAGTCCCATTTACTTAGACCAATAAACATTAATAAGGTGCTTAATGAATCTAACCACTTGGTTAGTACATTTTTTTGAAAAAATTGCTCTAAATTCTAAATGAAGAAGCCTTAATTTAATTTTATTTTTTTTGATGTTAACTCTTAATTTGATTTTTATTAGCATAACTGTAGCATTATTTTTTTAAATGCATATTAAATGTAGCATTATTTAAGTAGTGAACATTTTACGCAATGATTTCTCGAAACATTCATACATGCAAACAAAGAAAAAGAAAAAAAAAACTATTTACAGGAGAATGACTAGGAGTCTCCTGTAAGCACCTGAGTTGGTCTAAAGACAAAGAACACTCTAAATTCTAACAAAAGAAAATAATTTGTATTTGTAAATCTTTCTAAATGAAAATATTAACCTAAAATAGGCGACGATTTTCTTGGGCATTGACGGCGCTTGCCTGCACTATCAACGTCTGCTACTCCTCGCGAAGCGCTTGCAATTCGTCGTTGAGGCGTCATATTTTCTCTTCTAGTTGCTCTTTTTTGCTCAACAACTTCTTGTATTTGTTGTTGGACTTCGTCTGAATTTTGAAGCGAATTTTCAAGATTATAAAGAACATCTAAATAATGATTCCGATCACGAAGATAATCTTGCTTCATTTCTATAGAAGAGTTTACGCATCCAAGTTCAATGTCAATAAAACCAAGTCGCGTGGAAATTAGGTCAGGAGAAGGGAAGGCCATAGCTTTTTGGTATAAACTAAACTGGTAGAAATACAAATAAAGCCTCCTCTCAATTTATAGAGTGCAGTGGTATAGGCATAGGTATAGAATTCTCTTTGTAATAACCTGTGTGACTAGTGAGTCATCCATGTTAGATTATGATTGAAGTTTTAAATGGATTGAATTTTGCATTAAGAAATGTGAAAAGAATGGGAGAAGTAACTATTCAAGGGGGTAAAAGTGTTACTCTGGGGATTAATATAAAGTTCAATATTATATATATATATATATATATATATATATATATATATATGATTAATCATAAATAAAGAAAAGCTGTTGCACCGAATTGGTACAATGATTGCACCAACTGGGTACAAAGAACAATGTCAAGAAACTGTTTACTAAAATTCATTTTTATGTATCTTTGAAATATATTTAATAGAAGTAGATTTTAAAAATAAATTGTATAATAAAAAATATAAAAAAAGCACTTGACCTAAAAAATATAAAAAAAATACACAATGTTTTAAGAATAAATTATTGAAGTAAATTTGGCTCTGTTTAGTCTAAAATGAAGTGCGGTTAGGTATTTGTTTGCAGGTGTTTTACCTCAGTGCTTTCGTGAGGGAATCATGTCAATTTGTAAGTCACTCGATTTTTTTTTTCCATAATTGATGTAATCGTTGTTTTCTTCATTTGAATCACCTTGGCCTCTGAAGAAGAAAAATCTATTTCCATTATGATCAATACCACAGTTGCAGACAAAGAATCATTGCTAAAGTAATTCAGCTTGGAACTCAGTTTAATTAAACTGGAGATGCATTCATTTCACATAAGCAGCCATCATCTTCTTGGTATTATCTCTGAGAATGAGAAGTCATGAAATGGCGGACCTGTAACAAGCACCCACGGTCAATTCAATGGCAAGGAAAACTGCACATATTGATTTGCTATGAAAATCATTTGAAACAACTACTTTACTCTCAGAAACACCTTTCTCGGCACGACAGAAAAATATCTAACTATTTTATCGCAAAAATTGAGGATGAAAAGGTTTTTCTCCATCGTAAGTCATGTTATTTGCTCCCACCAAGAATCAAGCTCTCGACTCCTTAGTGTTGGAAAAGACTCCACCAGTGAGCTACAAACCCACTGGAAGATGACAAGGTTTCTTGAGCATTCTAGCAATCAAAAGTTCATAATGTTCTGTAACTTTTTTAAGCTTGATCGAAGAGAAAAAGGTTTGTACCAAATTTCTCACCTTCTTGCTCGAAGAGAATGTAGAAGGGAACATGTGCAATCATCTTTGTACTGCCTTCACGCCAATTCACTGTTCCTGCGTTCTGCATTTGCTCACGTGAAGGCTGCGAAGGTCCCAGCACAGATGAACAAATTGCAGGTTCATTCATTAAACCTAAATAATCATGTGCACGCCTAGAAACCCTCGTATCTGAGATCCGAGATCGAGCAACCTACAGATAAAAGTTCAATTATAAGATTAGAATGCAGAAAATTGGTAACAGACAAATATTTCACCATTATCCCAGCCATCCGCAT
>CAODLS010696082.1:0-10136 GCA_948243855.1 Flueggea neowawraea
AAGAAATAACTTTTTAAAAAATTAAACCAAATAAGCCCTTAGTTGAATCGATATATCGGTGGGTTTGATCCATTTTTCTCAAAAAGAATATTAAAATAATTAATATTGTGAAAATTGAAGATTTCTTGGGTATGGAGCTAAGGCATACGCCAATCATAAACAAATAATAAAGTTCATGGGCCGAATGCAAACAAATAATGAAACTTTGGTTCACCCATAACAAACACATGGACTTCTCAACACCAAACGACGTAGTTTAGCCAAACCCCAAACTAGGGTTCCGTCCTTTCGCTACATATAAAACCTCTTCCTCCTCCCTCACATTTTTGGCGGTCAGACAGACCTAACTCTCGTATCTCCTTTCTCAAAGGTAAGTTTGCGGATATGAAGCACAACAACGTCGTCCCCAATGGCCACTTCAAGAAACACTGGCAGAACTATGTCAAGACTTGGTTCAACCAGCCTGCTCGCAAAACACGGCGTCGTATTGGTATCATCTCTTTCTTTATCCTTCTTTCTTTCGTTGAATCTGGTGTTGTTGCGATTAAGATTGATTCGTTGTTTCTTCCGTTTGTTGCCAGCTCGACAAAAGAAGGCAGTGAGGATATTCCCTAGGCCCACAGCTGGCCCTCTTCGCCCTATCGTCCATGGTCAGACCTTGAAGTACAATATGAAGCTGAGAGCTGGTCGCAGCTTTTCCCTTGAAGAACTCAAGGTTTGTTGAATGAGTAGTTGCAGAATCTTGAATTTGACTCAGCGTTGTGTTATGAAGTTTGAATTAGTAGTTTTGGAATTGTGAATTTGACTCGGTATCTTATTGTTATTAAGCTCGAATGAGTGGTCGCAGATTTGTGAATTTGATTCTGTAGCTTAGGGTTATAAGTTTGAATGAGTAGTTGCTTAGATACTGTAGCTTAGGGTTAGTGAGTTTAAATTAGTGGTTGCGGAATCGTGAATTTGATTCTGCATCTTATTCTTATGGTTATTAAGTTAGATACATTTTCATTTTTGCTAGGCTGCTGGCATTCCCAAGAAGCTTGCCCCAACAATTGGCATTGCTGTTGATCATCGTCGCAAGAACAGGTCCTTGGAGGGTCTCCAAGCCAATGTGCAGCGGCTGAAGACCTACAAGGCTAAACTAGTTGTGTTCCCAAGACGTGCTCACAAGGTTAAGGTATGGATGGATGGTTTTGTGTATGACGCATTGGAGATGATTGTGATTTTCATTGATGTGTGTGGTTAGTAATTGTTGATGTCTGTTCTCGATGCTGTTTTAGGCTGGTGATTCTGCTCCGGAGGAATTGGCAACTGCAACGCAAGTCCAAGGATTATATATGCCTATTGTGCGCGAGAAGCCAACTGTGGAGCTTGTTGAACTTACAGGTGAATTGAAGTCATTCAAGGCATACGATAAGCTGCGTGTGGAGCGGATGAACAAACGTCACATTGGGGCTAGGTTGAAGAAGGCAGCAGAGGCAGAGAAGGAAGAGAAGAAGTAAGCAATGTATGACAACGAGCCTTTGTCAGTTGCATTTTTGCACTCGGCTATATTGCTCTATTACAATTTTCTTTCTTATCTTTCCATATGCACTCGGAGTTGGAATCATTTAATTTTGTGCGTGGCTGTTAATTTGGTAGATTGTTGCAGTTAATTTTGATTATATGAGCATGTTAGTAATTATTTTCGTTCCTGCGTTCCCCTTGTCATCGTGAACTGAATCATTCCCTGGATTTTTTCCTTTAGTTTTTTAAATTTTGCATCATAGATTCAATTTTCGGTAAGAACAAATAAACGAACTTATAAAGGAAAATGATCTAGTTATCTTTACATTGCTATGGTACCGCTCTTTGTATCGCACCATCGAGCCGCCCCTAGGCCTCAACCATTTAGCCACTTTTCACTTCTAAGTACCGAGTTGCTGACAACTTAGTCTCCTTTGGCTTCAGATTACTGAGTTGCCCAGCCTTAGATCACCGATTCGCTGTCAGTCCTCGAGCTTTGCTGGCTTGTCGCTCCTGATTGGGGACCACTGAACCATTGTCCTCGTATGATCAAACTACTCTTGGTTCAGGTCTATCAAGCCACCCCTACTTGCATTCGTTTATAACCGAACCAAATTTGAAAACTTCGCACTAGTCCTGATCTCAAGCCACCAGATCATAGCTCGTACACTAGATCACCACAAGTTTTAAGAAAGAAACTAAAATGTTAATATTCATAATGGTAAAGTTATTTTTCCATTGTATTCAAACATGGGAAAATATTTTACCCTACAGTTTCTAATACCAACCAAGCAACAAAAGAAAATCTCTAAGATTTATGCTCTACAAGGGACAATGTTTTGCCAAACCATGGGAATGTATAGTCTTTATAGCATTAACTAAAGTCGAATTTTTATTTTGTTTCGTTCAGGTTGTAACATATTTTTTCCACTAAGTCATCTTAAACTTGACGGCAAATTCAGAAAGTAATTTGACGGATGCCAAGTGCCAACACATTGTATGCTAGAATAATTCAGGTTTTGATGAAGATCATATTCATGTGTCCTCTCAAATTAGCCAGCAGCAATCTGCCTATTATGAACAATTTTTCATAAAAAAATAAAAAATAAAAACTCTCAACAATCTGTGGGAAGAGGGTAGTGGCAATATCTACTGTTCTTCATGCAGAGGAAGAATCTCTCATAAGCAGAAGCCATCTTATTTGCAGTAAACATAGAAACTGCATAATCCTTACAAGCAAGTCCTTTCTTCTGCAGAATTTCAGGCCCATCTTTTATTACCAACTCCAATGCCTCAACAAAAGACTTCACGTTTGGTGCAAATGTATACCCAAGTTCTTCCCTCACAACCACAGTTCCTGCTATGCTTGGATAATTGGGTGTCAAAACTGGCTTCCCACACTGCATTGCTTCAATCAACGTAAGATCAAGCCCTTGTGGTCTCAATGTAGGATTAACAAACACATCAATTGCGTTGTAAAATTCAGAAAGTTCTGAGGAGTCTAATGCACCTAAAACTTTCACATTTGGTCCTAACTCTGCATACCTTCTTCCCCATGGACCTGATCCTGCAACTAGCGGACAGACACCAGGGTGGTTTCTGGCGATCACTGAGAATGCCTCGTATAGAAGAGGATGCCCTTTGTCTTGGACAAGGCGGCCTGCCACTCCCATTACGAGGCTCACGTTCTCAGGAAACCGTACCTTCTTCTGAACCTCATGCCGGCTTCTGGGTTGTGTGTAAATTTTGTGTTGTCAACACCATTTAGTATGACATGAACATTTCTCTGTGGTAGCTGGTAGATGTTGACTAGTACTTCGCCGGCACTGTTGCTGATACAAATGTGCTGATTGTAGCTGGAAAAGAATCTGATCTCATCGATTAACCTTGGCATTGCCTGTTGAAGCTCTGTCATCAGCCCTGGAAACTTCCCATTTGGATTGGAAAATTGCTCTTCAAACAGCATTGAGTGCATAATTTCGTACCAAATCCCGTGCCACGTTAAAGCAACATTAGGCACTGATTTGGCACGCCAATGCGGCAATGAAACACTCTCCGTGTGCACATAATCAAACACGTGGTCAGCGTTGATTCTGTTGAATATCTCAAATGCTAGCGAGCAATTAACAGAACCATGATCATTAGCAGCGAAGTACACATGAAGATTGCCTTCATGGATATCATTGTGATACTTTCTGTCTGACGGAACCGTGAACACATGGATTTCATGGCCTCTGGCTGCAAGTTCATGGTAAAGAATTGAAGCATGACGCTCCATGCCTCCAGGGGCTGCATCAATAGGCCATGATTTGGAGAAAACTGCAAGTTTGAGCCTCTCAAATGTCAGTCCGAAACATAGTTTGTTCCATGGAAATTTAGCATCTCTGAGATCGCCATTCAATGAAGATTGCAAAGGAAAGTTCAATGGTTCTTGAAAATGTTTGAGTTGAGAAATGAGGAAAAACAGGGATGTGAACAGAAGTGTTAAACTGAGAATTCTTGAAGTTCTAAAAGAGTTGAGACTAGAAGAGGTGGTTTTGCAATTATGGTGCTTCAAAGCCATTGCTATAGCTTGCTAGTATTCACAAAACTTGTTTTCTTTATGGTGAAAAGTTTGAGTATTGAAGAAAACTTGTTGATTTTTAATGCTTTCCACCATTTATGGCGGATCTCCTCGTGCTTATGCAAAATGTATGCGACATCACATGGCCTTTTTAAGTTTTTGTCAACTCTTACCATTTTCAAACCTTAATTTTAATCAACTTATGCCTTTTGTAAGGTTTCTGAATATGCTTGACAACTTTGTTGAACAGTGATAAATAAAAAAAATTAACTTTGTTGAATGTGCTTGAATCACAACAAATAGATGTCACTTTTGTCATCAAGTTTTGATCCTTTTTTAAGGTTTTGTTTTTGTTTTCTTCATTAATGTGCAAGGTGTTCTAAGTGTCATTTTAGACCTTTTAAATGTTATTTAGTAAAGGTTAACTATTTAATTTTTCTCTAAATATTTCACTGTTTAATTTATTTTATTTGGAGTGTATAACTATACAAAAGACATCTTATTTCTACTTTTTTAATATAAAACGACCGTTAGTAATATATACTAACTATTTTAACAAGCCGCCACTTAGTGATATTTGACTAACTAATTTAACATATTAGTAAACTACATATTTTAACAAAATGAGAGGCGAAATTCTACCAAAATTTTATGTCCAAAATAATAGATCTTATTTCCCATAGGCAACCATCAAGTTTTAACGAATGAAAAATTTGTAAAAGGAGAACATATTCGAGCAACAAGCCTATTACCTAAACAAGATTGAGAATCAACATGTATTTATTTAATAAAGTCTTTAGTTACACACGCAATAAGGGTTGTCTCATGAAAGCATAATGATGTTAGCCATTTTCACTCAAGCAAGAGATGCGCCGTCAAAGTTTCGGGCAATTGCAAACGGCGACAATTTTGTTACTCAGAGCAAGGCCACTTACAAGAGCAACAACGTTTTTGATCGAAAAGACACAAAAGCAACCATTTGGGTTAAATGAGCAACATATTCAAATATGTGGAAGAAGATGTCCTAACTTTTCACTTGAACCAAGGCTATATATCTATAAGTTTATATCTATATCATGTATATATTCACACAATAAATTATTAATGATAAACATACCATATTTATACTAAATAAATTAAAGAATATCGTTGTTATCTAGGTACGAGAATTGATGAAAAATGTTGTTTGGAACGATCTACTCAAACACAAATACATTACAAATTTGTATTGGAACATAAAAAAAAATTATTTTTTTTTTCTGTTGAGAAAAAAAATTATTCAACTTAAATATATTAATAGACATGTAATTTATTAATATTAAAATTAATTTTAATATTAAAAATTTAAAAATTTAATTTTTAATGAAAATTAATAAAATGACTTCCATAAAAACTTAAAAACAATTGTAAAGCATTTGTATTATAAAATTAATTGTTCTATTAAAAATAATTTTGCTTTAATTGCTAAAAACAAAATAGAAAATGGCACCATAAACACGTGTCCCCCAAATCCATCTGACTGGGCAGCTTCCACCATCCTTCCTAGTCGTCCACCGACGGCGCTTATGGCCTCTCTGTCGCATCCAGCCTCCACTCCATCGAAGTCTCTTGCCTAGTCGCCCAAACAGCAAAGCACACTCGCCGGCCCACTCAACCAACACTTTCACATCACCAAAAAAAAAAGAAAAAAGAAAAGAAACAGAAAAAGAAAATTCACTCTCTTGCTTTCTCTTCCCCTTTGCAAGGAAAAAAAAAACGAGTTTCCCCCCCCAAATCACGACCCACCTTCTGAAAAACCCTAATTTCAGACTAAAAACCCCTAATTGAAGATTAGGGTTATAATCCATAGGCCCAAATCACCTGGCCCTCAAATTCAAGTTCTAATCTTTCTGTTTCTAAGTTACCAATTGTTTGTTTTTCTTTAATTTTATTGGGTACTTGATTTCAGGCACTGTGGCGTCCGACGACTCCTCGAGTGGGAATCACGCGCTGAATCCCAGCAATGGGAGTTCGGCGCCGTCCGGGTACGTTAAGTATGATAACAAGGTTAGGATTAGTTTGGATTCGGTCAAGTCAGAGTTTGAGATTAGGGAGTTGAAGAGGAAGTTAGCGAGTGAGCTTGATAAAGTTAGGAACTTGAAGAAGCGGCTTGAAAGTGATGAACTTTTGTGTAATGGGTTTGGGACTAGTGGATTAGTTAGTGGCGGAGGTGGTGCCAATAGGGTTGCAACTCTAGCTAGGGTTAATTCTGAAGTTAGTCATGTAGGACCAATGAATTCACGACCGGTTCAAGGGTTAACAGCGTCAGTAGAGGATACAAATACTAGGGTTAGTCATGGCAATGTTTGTGAAGGGAATTTAGTTGGGGAGAAGAAAATGGCGAAGCTGAAAAAGGGTCAGAGAAATTCGGAAGCAGTGGTGGAAAGGGAGAAATTTTTGGGTCTGGAGGGTAATAAGAAGTTGAAACAGGGTGGTGGAAAGAAGAGGGACGGTATGGATGGAGGAGTAGTTAGATTTGGGGCTGGGAATGATCTGAATTCGAAGAAGTTGTTTAGGAGGTGCAAGGATTTGTTAGAGAGTTTGATGAAGCATAAATTTGGATGGGTGTTCAATACACCTGTTGATGTGAAGAAGTTGAAGTTGCATGATTATTACAAAATTATTAAGCATCCAATGGATCTGGGGACAGTTAAAAGTAGGTTGACAAAGCATTGGTACAAGTCACCGAAGGGCTTTGCAGAGGATATAAGATTAACTTTTAACAATGCCATGACATATAATGAGAAGGGTCAGGATGTGCATTATATGGCAGAAGTGTTATTGAAGCTTTTCGAGGAGGAGTGGGCTGCTATTAGGAAAGAATTTAATTTGAATGGGTCCACTGTGGGCAAGGAAACAAGGCGGCCAAAACCTACTTCGAAGAGAGCTCCAGTAGTGAATGCTCCTGGTGCAACCCATACTGCCCAACGTGTTCCTTCTCCCAGGCCAAGTTCATTAGATAGAAGGAATTTGGATAGATCTGAACCTGTGACAATGCCTGTGGACTCAAGCTCAAAAGCTGCAAAGGTTTCTAACCAGGATAAGATGCAAGTACTAAAGAAGCACCAAGCAGAGCCTGAACAGCGGGAAATGACCTACGAGGATAAGCGGAGACTGAGTACAGACCTACAAAATTTGCCTTCTGAGGAGCTAGATGGCATCGTCCAGATTATTAGGAAGAGGAAACCTGGGCTTTTCCAACAAGAAGATGAGATAGAGGTGGACATTGAGTGTTTTGATAGTGAAACACTTTGGGAACTTCATAGGTTTGTTGCCAATTACAAGAGGAGTTTGACCGGGGACAATACAAATGCTGAACTCGATCATCAGGCAAGGGAAGTAGCTGAGCAGGATATCCAGGAACATGTATGACGTGCAAGTATTTTATGTTTGAAAATTTCACTGTAGTTTCTAACCTGATATATTTGTTAGCTGACACATTTATTTCATTGTTTGTGCAGAATATGACGTCTTCTACTACAGGACCCCCGAGAGAACCTGGACAGGGTAAAAACTTCTGAACTTATTGGGAATGGCCTACTATAAGTTCATAGCTAAGACTTACAGTTTTGTTGCTGATGACACACTCATTATTAATTTTCTATTTGAATTTTTAATATTTGGTTTCATAGCAGTTGAAAAGATTGGAACTCCTGTTCTAGGGGAAAAGCATGGAGACAATGTGAGCCAATCAAGTAGTTCTAGCAGTGACTCTGGTTCCTCTTCAAGTGGTAATCAGATCTTTGTTTCAGTATATGCAATAATATTTTTGTATATAGTAATATTTAGAGTTATTTTGATATAGTTAAGAATTTATTCATTCTGTTTGCAGACTCGGACAGTGATAGTATATCAGATGCAGGACAATGACATAGGAGTTTGTAGGTTCATTGAGGTAGGGCGATCACTCTTGGTTATTGCATTGCATCATTTATTCTTGTGATTTGTGATAATATTTTCCTCAATTTTGATGATTACGACACTCGCTCCTTATTTCTTGATATGAATAGTGGTGATGACTACCGGGAATCTTCTTTAAAACTGTGCCTGCCTTAACATGTTCTGGTCTGTTAGATCTGCTATTTAAATGAGAATAACATAATAGATAAAATTTCCATCATCCAGTTTTAAGAAATTCCAAAGTTCACTGATAATTGTTTCGGGGTTGATTCGACCATAACTGACTTAGTGATTTTGACAATCAATTCATTTTTCATAGTGATACTCACAAAGAAGGACATTTTGTAGTCTGACAAGATATTTTATAAGCAAGTTAATCAAATTTATCTTTTTTATGTTTTCATCTAACTGTTTTTTTTAATCGCAATTACGAAGATTTCTATAGGTTCCAAATACTTCAAAATTTCAGATTGATGTTACAGTTCACAATTGATAGTTTTTTTTTTCTTTTTGTGAGAATTCATGCAAGTCAAAACTTCTTGCAATGGAAATTTTATCTTACATATTTGTTTTTGTGTCTTGCACTGGCTTCATGTAACAGTTTTCACAACAGGAACTATTTTTCAAAACAATGATTACTGTTGCATGTTCTAATGAACATGGTAAGTAATATTCAGATTTAATGTTTTATCAGAGCACTGGAATAAGTGTTCTTTTGCAGGGCATATCGGCTATCAAATGTTGAGGCATGATTTTTTCTGTTAAATATTTATTTCTAGTTTAAATTTTCACTTTGTCATCAATATATGCACTTCATTATTATTTTCATTCCTGGAATCGGGATGCCACGCATTATTATTGTTATAATTATCTTTTTACCTTACAGGATTTGATTCGGCCCATCAATTTGTTAATCTTTAGAACTTTGTAAAGAAAATTTACCCCAGAGTGCATTGCATCTGAAAACATAACTGACAATGAATCTTTGTTTAGGAAAGACTTCAGTTTATTGTGCTGAACTATTAAAACAGATGCAGAACTGCATTGAGGCTATATCTTGACTGCAGTTTGTTACTGCTATATATTACATTTTTTTGCTCCTTGTTGTGGTATTTATTTTCGACGCGTTCAACTAATATCGGATGAAAAATTGTTGCTTGTTCTTGTTTTGCAGCCTATCGTAGATGTTCAACTGTAAATCGGTCTCATTGCCGTTGGCACCTGACAATTCAAAGATGCTGATTTTGGCTGGCGTAAGTTGTAACAAGAAAATGTTGTTTTACTTTGTAAATTGAAACAAACATTGGAACTTTCTGGCTTTTCGTTGGCGTCGTGTTTAGCTGTTCAACAGGGTAAAAAGAAAGAATATTTTTAAATAACTTGATATTTGTTTTTCTTCTAGGGATTGTTTTTGCTTGATGATTGATGCCTTTGCCTTTTTTTTCTTTCTTTTTCTTTGTTTAACTGAATTAGATTCCATGATTAGATACAAACAAATTACATTTAAGTCTGTTATCGAACCAAGTGCCCTAACTGGAGCATTATGATTTACAGAGTTCTAATATTTCAGCTGTTGAAATACCTGAAACTGTATTAATAGAGCAGTGCACCAATTAATCCGTTTGTGTGTCTTGAATGTGATCATAATCTTGATTAACCAAAATGTTCCAAGTGTTTGGTGCTTAAAACTATGTGGTTAGTAACCAATAAATTGTTAGTTCAGTGATTAATGTGTTTGTTGTGGACTACTTGTTAAAGAAAGAAATTGTTAATACTCTAATCTCGGATGATCATCTATATAAAAGTGTGGTTGGGAAAGGATAGGGGGATGAAAAGGGAGTGGGACATTGTTGCTTTTGGAAAAGGGAGGTTGGAGTTCTGTAATAAAAGGTTGAGAAGGATAAGAGAGTGGGGTTAGTCGTATCAAAAAGTTTTCTTCTTTATTCTATTGGATCAAAATTAGGGTTTTCAGATAAAAAGATGGTACGCATATTCTAATTCTGTGAACCTCATCTTTCACAACTTTCTAAGTCCTTTATTGGATTTTTGAGAATTTACTTGGTGGCAACTGGCAAGTTTCGACTTCTTCAGGGGAGCAAATTTTGTCCTGGAATATACCATCATTCTTCTA
>CAODLS010696089.1:0-16070 GCA_948243855.1 Flueggea neowawraea
GTACCATTCATAGTAGTGAAGTGGTACGGAAAATCATAAATTTTGATTTTGAGTCATAAATATAAGTATAAAGAATCAAACGTCAAACCACTACATCTGAACTAATCAATAAGTAAAACGATTTAAGTCTCCACTTATATAATCGATTATCATATTCCATTCAGGATGAAGGAGGTTTTTAAAAGAATTACACTTTATTTTTTATTTACATTAGCTCTTATTAAAAACTAAATTATCGATTTTTCAACATAAAAACCCACTTCAATATACCACTAAATTGCAAAACTATTACTAATAGAATTTTGCACTCTTTGATTAAGCAAAATTTGTAGACGAAGTTAATGTTAAGCCTCGAATTCAAACTTAGTTATGATTCTCAGTGAATTGAAGTTTGAAAAATGTCAATTCAATCTATTGAAGTGAGAAAAATAACATGCAAGAATGATTGAGCAAGCATGTAACGACCTTCCTGTATATGCCAATGAGAACCGAAGATTCATAATTATCTCTGAGAGAAATAATGTAATTCCAATTTCCTAAGATAAGACATGAAGGTGACCAACATCACACGTGGACACTTCCTTCTGATGCGTATAAAACACATCTTCATGCAAGAAAATGTTTTGATTCGTAAATTAAGTTTTGAATGTTTCCATTTTATTATCTTACATTTTTTTTAGTATTTTCACAGTTAATTGAACATGCAATGTAATGCCACTACGTAATCTGATTCTTTCGAGGAGAATCCAACGTTTGCACTCTGCCAATTTCGGACTTTACTTTGTTTTAGCCTCTTTGAAACATACATGACTATGTAACACATGAGATGTTTAGTCTAATTCCTACTTGTTAATTGCCAATATATTTTCAAAGCGACAATTTTATAGTGAAGAGTGCAGTTCAATTTAAACTTTGGTTAATAAATTTAATTGTAGAGACCAATATACTTCGACCCATATAGCCAAATGTTTGTCAATTTACGTAGTTGGCCAGACCCAATCTAGGGAGAAATGACTTGTAGCACAGCACTCACTTAAATGGTTTCTAATGACTGGTATAGGCCAACACATACATATTGTTACTAATTGTTTTTTGCTAGCTGTTAAAAAAATCAAATTTCTGAGCTAAACTGAATTTTTTTCAGTTTTAACTTCTTTGGTAGTTCATTAGTGTTGAATTAAGTTGTTTTCAACTTTAAAGGATTGAGATTGAGAGTTTGATTTTCAAAGAAAATATATGAATATGATGGTATTACGTAATTTTTTTCTTAAATATGTTAGCCCGTGAAAAAACTCAACTAGTTTCTGATGTCAATTTGTGCACGGACTATATGTACCTGCATCACTTTGTATATATGACCAACTGATTTGACTATCCTCGTCGCTTTCATATGAAAGGGCTTCTTCATCTAATCACAAACATGTAGAAATGACAACTTTCCTAATAATCAATTCGAGACGATTTTTGGTATGGATATTATCTAAGAATTAAAACCGTCTCAAATAATAAAAATTTTGGCATGGTTTGATTTAGAAAAAAGAAAAAAAAAATCAAAAGTTAATGGTTATTTTTGGTTCTAATAATTTTTTGAACTAGATATTAGGTTTGATACGGAGATCCTTAAATCTTGTGAGTAGTTCTAGTTGGCATAACTGTTTCAGAATGATAGTGGACTGGTCATTTTCTTCAGAAAAAAAAAGTCAAAATAAACTTAAAATCTCTTGAAATTTATATTTTTTTCTAATCAAACATAACCATTTTTATTTGTTTAAAAAATTTATATATTATGTATTGATGCATTTATTCTTGAGGTCCATATACAGATTAAATCACAAGCAAATCAATACCAAAAAGGTTAGGTGGCTAGTAAAGTACAAGTCGATTTTACTTGCATTAATCCACGAAAATCATCAGTCATCTCAATAATGATAATTTCTTCTGCTAATTTTGGATAGACAGTTCATGAAATCTCTGAACATTTTGTTCAACAACTGTAAAATGACACAAGACAGTAATAATTGTAAGATGTTAAGGTTGTTAACTTCTTGTGGTGAAATGTGGTCATCAACTAACAAGGTATCTGAAGTTAAACTAGGGGCTT
Source organism: Flueggea neowawraea (assembly GCA_948243855.1). Lineage (NCBI taxonomy): Eukaryota > Viridiplantae > Streptophyta > Magnoliopsida > Malpighiales > Phyllanthaceae > Flueggea > Flueggea neowawraea. Next base: position 2,102 of record CAODLS010696089.1, read on the forward strand.
CTGTTTATAAGATTTCTATGCTGGCCACATGATCTCACTACGCTATTCTCTTGCTTTTTGAGTGGACCACCGTCATATTCTCTCCCAACCGTAAATATTTTATCGACCCACCCCTGTCTCCGTTCATTAATTCAATTCAACTGTATATTAATTCATTAATTAGTCGTAATGTTGTGATAGAAACTCTTCCTTTCTTAACTATATATATATATATATAATTCAAGTGTTGAGAAACTAGTTTTAGTGTCAACTGTAATATCTGTCTCCAAATAAATAATCAACATCCGCCATCAATAAATTGTTGGCTCATTAGTCAATATATTGTCCTTTGATGAATTATTTGTCAAAAGATAAACGGGATAACCACTTTTTGTAAATTCAAGTATTGAGAATGAATAAGTTTTAACTTCAGGAGGGAGAATTTTATTTCTACAAAAGTTAAGATTGAGTCATCCATATTAATCAATCGAAATATCACAAAAACATATTATCAACAACAAATGATCTAATAAAAATTGAACTACTACATCTACGAGCATGAACTTAAACTGTTGTCATCATTTTCAGTGAATGTCTGCATATATGTTACTTAAATCTGGGTTAAGTAAAGTTGGTTCAGCGGGTAAAATTTACTAATGCTACAAGTCTATAACTAAATCTTACGCTGGATTATATCATATGAACCAAAAAGGGGAAAAAAAAAGGATAATGACTAAAATTGACATTGAACAATTATAGTTGACTCTAGAACTAGTTTCTTCATCTTTACTTCTGCTTCTTTTCTCTGTAATATATAATTTTTTCACTTTTCCAGTCCACACAGAGGAAAGTTGCCGACATTTGTTAGACCGTTCTAAAAAAAAGAAAAGAAAGAAAGAATAGTCATTAAAGGAAAGGAACCCATGCCTAAGTTGGTGGCAACTTTAATGTATGTTAGTAATCTTAATTATTTGCGTTATATTTGGACATGCTAATCCAAAAAATTATATATGGTTATATGGAGAATCATACGAGCACTATATATAGATATAGTTGTTGTCATGTTCATCACCTGTTTTTTTAACCATTTAATCGAATTGGTTGTTTACATTCCTTTTTAATCCTTAATCGATGGTTCTTGGTCATAAAAAATTAAAGCCCATAGAACATGCACTAAGAGAGAAAAATTGAAAAATTAGTTGTATAATTCCGTTGTGTTTACAGAACATTACAAATTTACATAAATAAAGATAAAGAAAATGAAACTACGGTGATAGAAGTGACAAAGAGAATCAATGCGATTGATTTTCCACGAATGCAAAAATCAAAGATCGATCAATTGATTCTCTAACAAAAAGGAAATTAGATTATCCCTTTCCGATGATTCTAACTCATATTTGTTGTAGCTAATTTCCTATATATGCTCTAGTTCCTTGCCCACCCTCTAGTTATATTATTGAGAAGAGTAGCAAGTAAAATGGTGAAGCTGTGAAAGAAAAGTGGAACCTCACACATGATGAACAATCTGAACATGCTTAGCTTCTTTAATAAGAGTAATTGTTACCTTATAGAGTACTTGCTACACTCTTTTGTGTTTGCAATTTTGTGTGGAACCATGTTCCTGATTTTGTTCAGCAAACTTCTCATACATATCTCTCAAACTTTAAAAAAAGAAAGACAATGATCATCATATTCTTTTTCAACAAGAGTGCAACAAAAAAAATACAAAAAGAATGAAAGCTTGGAGGACTACATTTCTGCTTTATACTCTCAAATCTCTGTAATGATTGTGTTGAATTGGAAATTTTTTTATCTCTTGTACTTTGTCATGGTCCAAGTCCGTGTCCGAGTGTCAGTTATAGCTCTTGAGAACATTCCGTAACGGAGAAGATATCTTCGGATTTAAAGTATGGAAGGTCACGTCCAGTAAGGATATATCACCTGCCGGTCGTCCCGCCTCCCTTTTTATCAATAAAAAAAAAAACAAGGGAGTGAAACATCTGGGCCACAGCCCCCCAGTGGCTCTTAATTTGGCTTCTTTGATAATTGAGTTTTGTGGTTCCATTATTTATTGAAGTGGACCATCTCAAGTTTGGGCAAATTACACTTTATTTCCGGGAGCCCCAAATAATAACTTGACTGTCACATCTTATTTTACTACTTCTTCGAAAGTCATTGTCCCAAAAGAAAAATATCTAGCAAAAAATTGGAAAAAATCGCCAAAAGTGATTTCAAAAAATATGCTCTGGGCCATATTTTGTTTGAAAATTATAAAAGAATATTACAATATGCTAATAACATTTTGTTTTATTTAACGTATAAATAAAGAGTGGATGATCACCCATTTGTTGTGAACCATATATTAATTTGTTGACGTTTGTGATTAATTGTAAGCTATTTTCTTTGATAATTGTGATCAGATATGAATCATGTTCTTTGATAATCATGCCAATCGGTTTTGTTATTTAGAAAGCGCGTAGATAGATTAAGAAACAAAGTGCGTAAATAGATTAAGAAAGGAAAATGTTTATAAGTAACAATACTTAATTTCAACTCATAGTCAATGTGAAAATGACGACACACATTACTATATTTAGAATGAACTAGTTTACTCGTGTATATATATATATCAGTTTAGGTTGATTCAGTTTACAAGTAGTATTATCACTCGGCTAACTCAAATAAATTGATTTGGCTAATAACTAAGGGGATTGTGACTATCCTACTTTTTAGTAGATAAAACTCTCTTAGAATCAACGGATTATTGGCAACTAAAAGGTTGGCTTTAAATGCATGTTTAATGGATTAATTGACTCACTAAAGAACACAAAAGAGGCATTAGTGGAGATGTAATTAGTTTTGCAGTTCCAACTAGTTAATTGTAACTTAAAGAATGCATTACCCATTTGTTATTCGAATAATCAGCTCCCATAAATATTTATGTATGTAAAAAAAAAAAGTTTGTTTCATGTTTGTGAGACCCCAGTTACATGAGCTAGCGGTTCTGAAATTAGTAATGACTCTGACCCATGTAGAGCTTCTTGGTCGCTTATTATAATTTTGCTTTGGCATTTGTGGGTGGATCTCTTCATTTATTTATTTACTTATTTTTACGAAAATATAGAAAAGGGTACAATGTGTTCTCATGAGCCATAATGCTGGTGATTGATTATTGTGGGAACGATCGACTCTGTCATGGAAATGAATTCAGGCTATGCCCATCAAATGTTGATTAAACTATTTCTTTACAGTTGGATTTTCTTGCTTTTGAAGTTTATTGAAAATGTTAATCATATGAAAAATTTCAAGGTGAGGGATGTTTAAGCTCTATTCATTTTAAAAAAAAAAAACATATAGAGGTATCTAATTATTGTTAAAATAAATTTTTCATTTATATATTTTTGGATCCGAAGTGTAGCGTGGACCAAGACCTAAAGAGCTCACAAAACTATTTAGGTCAAACACTCAAGGGCCCGACCAAAAAGACCATATTCTAAAAACTTATTCTACAAATAATTAACAAGTTTATTATGGATAACTATCTACAGTTAGCAAATAGATCAAGACGAACCGTAAAGAACATACTTTAAGAGATCAATGACACCCTAACTATCAGAAGACTGTTATACGCTCTTATCACCTCTCCCTCATCTCCACTATAAATAAGAGTATCATACACCTATAAAAGTACGTTTTTATTGCCTTCAAAATACACCGAAACTTTGAAAAAAATTCTAACTTAAGCGTCTCTTGGGGTCCGAAGAACACCTCCCTGATCTTTGACCTTTCGAGTGCACATGGCCAAAGTGGTGATGGTATAATTGTTGAATCGAGATAATAACAACATGAGTAACTAGTATAAAAATATGTAGTGATCTTTATTTTCTTACTAAATTGATACAATAAGTTCTACACATTGAAATTTCTGTATTTTGATCCTCTAAATATTTAAAATTATTGAACGTGATGAGCCATGAGTAAAAAGATCATTAAACTTATTAAATTCTGAATTTCATTAACCAGACAAGAATGAACAAATGAACGAAAGCATAAAACAATCAAGAAATGGTTTGTCGAAAAGCTCCAAACTGAGTAAATATTATATACATTGTTGAGGGAGCGGAAACGAAATCCATTTTATATAATCTAATAAATTAAATAACCCAGTTCACGATCACCATCAACCATTTAAGCTACACAAAAAAGTAATAAAATTACTTAATCAAGATCGCAAATGAATCAATCAGCAACAAAGTTAGTTACCTTTTCTGCCAATCACAACTTGAACAATAATTGACACCGTCTATAGAAAAGATGCTCGTGCAAGGATTGTAGCATTGCGAATATGCCCATAAGAACTATATATGATTCAATGTACTTTGTCGGATTAGCACTAAGTGGTGGTTTTGTATTTTATTCATGTAGTCATCAGATCAATTAGATATTGGTTATTTTCTTTTTTGTTTCACTTTGCTTATGTACGGTTTGGATGGAACAAAAGCATTAGGGAAGCGAATGAGTCCATTCATTGATGTTATTAGATTTTGCTAGTTTTGATTGGTCGATTCACCAGGCACATTAGTTGCTCCTACAACATATCACCATTTAATCCTTTTGTTTGGCTGCCGAGCTAATTACTTAGCTTTCTAAAATATGATGCAACTTTGGTAGAGCATTACATGACTATGACTGCTAAGCCTTTTGTGTTTTTATTTTATTATCAAGATATGCTTGATTTATAAGTTGTCTGTCTAGAAAATTGTAATATCTCGTCTTGGTAGGTCTGATCCAGAAGACGATTGATTTCTCTAAAAAGAGATCAAGTGATATTTACAAGTTGTAATGTTGTATCTATTTTGTACCTGAATGTTTCATATCAGCTCTAATCTCAAAGATTTTTTATGCATGAAAATTTAAAATACTTCATTGTGCTAAATTGACAATTCCTTGTCAGTTTTTTGTAATCATGAACTTATAGGGAGTCAATTGTTGGCTGCAATATTATTTTCATGAGGATTATCACCCTTCAAATTGTTCTTGAGAATTCTAATTTTTAGGAATATGTCATTATTAATATATGCTTGAATCTTTTTCCAATTTGCATCTTCTGGCAGTTCAAGCCTTCTAACGTATCCATGTACCCACCAATGCCCACTTCTCCAGTCTCTTGTTCTTTATTGACTCTCCTGCTTCCACCACCTATAAATTTCCATGATCTTCCCATCTTCAACCTCTATTCGAACTGTATCCTTCCCAATTCTTGCTTAACAGACCATTTGAATTTGAGAAAATTCATATGAAACAACTTTATCTACTTAGTTCTTATGTTTTTGACCCAAAGAATTGTGGCCTCATCCCAAGCTTTCAGGTGTAACCGTATAACTAAGCATTTTAAGAGCTTCCTTTCTTTATTCCTTTTGTGGGTAATTTTGGCTGCGATGATTTGGAAATCCTAACCTTTGAAATCCCATAGCCGATCTCTGTACTATGGTATTTTTAATAGCTACTTGTTTAATCTATTGATGAATCATTGAACTAATGTTTTATCTTTCAATTGATAGTATTGAAATAGGAATTTTTGTGATGAATTCTGAAAATTATACTTGCAACAAGAGAATATAGCCTTTATTTTTTAGTTTTCTTATTGCTTTTTTCAAAACTCTCTTCAAGTTGAATTTAGGAATGCATAATAATCATCTTTTAAATAAAAAGAACAAGAGAGCTGGGTGGTTAGCCACACAAGACGAAAAAGGATTGTGAGAAAGACTTAAAGTTGCGTGAATAGAAAGACTTGTTAAAACTCAAGGTTTCACCAAGAGCATGCGGCGAACAACTAAACCGTAAGTAGAAAAGCTTGCAAAAAATCGGACTCTCACATGACAAAGATAGCGTGTGTGTGTGTATATATATATATATATGAGTAGAAAAGTTTGTGAGAAGTCGAGCTCTCACCATAAAAACATACGATGTGGCAATGGAGCATTGAGAGAAATCGGACGCTCATTATAGAACACAAACAATGGATAATTGAACATCGCATATAGTCATCAAGCTTGTAGGAAATCGGGCGTTGACTAGTGACATTAGCAATGAGACATTAAAGTACAAAGGGGTAAAAGCTTTCTAGCAAGTAGGCACCTATTGTCGACTTGAATATCATGTCATAGAGATTACGAAATGCACAATCGTAATTTTCTACTCTTATCTCGGGATAATCCAAAGAAAAGATTGATTAACCATGAGTAAAAATATCATTCAACTTATTAAATTCTGAATTATAACGGTGACATTACAAAGACCATCATCAATGATGAAATGTTACGAAACATTATATTAAGATCATTTATTCAGCATCATGTTATATATAAACATGAGGATTATGTGCAATGGGGGAAAGGGAAGTTTTTCTTCTCAATTCTTATACTTATGTTTTGTTAAATTCTTTACTGACTTGAGTGTCGAAGATTTTTTCGGGGAGCAATCCGACCTCACTTTGTTTGTGTTCACAAATTTCAAGGTATCGTTCAAGTTTTCTAACCGTTCATGTTCTTTCTTTATTTGTCGCTAAAATCGAGGCAACAATAGAGCGTAACTTAAATATTATCTAAAATCTAGATACATTTTTGGTATTTGTTCGAGTCAAAATATAACTATTGCAGACAGAAAAGTTGTCCTTGAAAAGTGTTAAAGCACCTCAATACAACCATACCTAAGAGTTGAATTGATTTAGCTAACCTTCAGTTGTTGCTCTTTGTTGATTTCTCATTTCTAAAGTCTTCTCCAACTTAAGGGATTTTTACACAAAAGATGGTAGAAAACACCAATCAAAACTTTTTTTTTTTTGTAAAAATGCCACTCAAGCATATCCATAACCATAACATACCCCAACTGTATATAAAGTGGTATTTTTTAGTACGAACCTCTTGATCGATTGTTTCAGAAAGAAAATGATTTATAATTTTGTAAACCAAAAAGTAAAAAGCAAATATTACACTATATGTTATTTTTTGTAATTATAATTATTAGTTTGTAGCACAAGGTATTATATTTTCTCTAACGAAATATTTTAACAAAAATTTCAGATATACATGGATATTTAAGTTCTCCATTCATCGACAAACCCACTCAATTTTCTTCTCTCTCCTCACTCTTCTATATGTCCTTTCTTTCTCTCTCATGTACCTTCATTCTTTCTAACTTTTTTGTCCCTTCCTCTCCGCCTCCCTCTCTCCCTTCTCTCTCCTCCCTACTCACTTTTGCATGACAAATAAATTCAGTGTAATTTATTTGTCACAGCAGCCGCCAATCTTCTTTTTCCTTCCTCTCTCCTTCTCCCCCTTCCTCCCTCCTTCCCTCCTCTTTATCCGCCTAACAAGTGTAAGAGAGGAAGACCGACGACATGAGCTTAAGGTATGTGAGAGAGAGAAAGAGAGACCAACGACGAGAGAGAACGAAAGCGAAGGAGAGCGACAACGAGAGAGAGCGACAATAAGAGAGAGCGAGTGTGGTGGCTAGGGTTCAAAACCCTACTGCAACTCTAGGATTCCATTTTTATACACATTTTGAATGCTGCCACATTTGAGAAATTTGAGTATTTTTTGGTTTATTTGTATGTTTTTCCCATATAGAAAACAGGGCAGTGCAATTTTCCCCAAACCTAAAGTCTTGATGTGGACGGGCCTAGCAGAGTTCTAAATGGGCCCGAACCCAACTTTGATGAGGCCAAACCGCTCGGAAACGGAGCCCAAACTGATATCGTTTTCCGTTATTAACTAATCCATCCTACTCAATCACACACCGCCACGTGTTAAAACCAGTACCATTCCCCATAAATATCGCGCCTTCTCTTCCAACCCGAAAACTCCGAAAAATCTTAGCTCTCTTCCCTCTACGATTATTGCTACTACCTCTCCGAGTCCGATAACGAGAGAGTTACACGTGGTGACTGTCATTTTTTACTTCGTCACGGCACTATGAACTCTAGTGCTCCTCTCTACTCCTTCACTACTTCTCATTTTCGCCCCCGAATTTCTCCCCCGAGAAAATGCTTCGAGTTCTTTCGCAAAGAACCCTTTCGGATTCTTGTTCGGGTTGCGTCCGGCACCCGGGGTTGTGACTTCCGGGTATCGGTGCGGAAGTCGGGGAGGGTCTATGCGGATGTTAAATCGGAGCCATACGACGTGCCGGTGACGGTCAAGGAGTCGGCGAAGTTCGGGGACGCCTTGAACGATGCCGTTTCGGAGAGTTCTGTGCCTTTTTGGGAGGATTTCCCGAAACGTTGGGTTATTGTGGTCTTGTGTTTTTCTGCGTTTCTTCTTTGCAACATGGATAGAGTAATATTTCGCTCTTTCGTTTCATTTCTCTGTATCTTGTGAACGACATGTCGTTGACTGGAACGGCTTGTCTGCGTTTTTTTTTTTAAGTAACGGCTGATAATAAGCGAATTTTGGCAGGTAAATATGAGCATTGCTATACTTCCAATGTCCGCAGAGTTTAATTGGAACCCGGCCACGGTTGGGCTGATTCAGTCTTCATTTTTCTGGGGTTACCTTCTGACACAGGTAAATAAAGGAAGTTGCTTTGGTGGCATTATTTTTTGAATTTACTGTTTGAGTTGTTGCAGTTTAGCAGTAATGCATGAAAGAACAAGAATTTATGTTACTTGTTTTTGCGATCAGATTTTTAGAATAGCTGAAATGCTAAACCGAGCATGGGTATTGTTATTTTGATTTTTACCTAACTTTTGGGTGTCAGTGGACAGATTGCTGGTGGAATATGGGCTGACACAGTGGGAAGGAAATTAGTTTTAGGATTTGGTGTAGTGTGGTGGTCAATCGCTACTGCTCTGACTCCTGTTGCTGCTAGACTTGGCTTGCCTTTTCTTCTTGTCGTTCGCGCTTTCATGGGCATTGGCGAAATAAAAAATCGATGGCATTTAGATTTAATATGTACCTTCGTATTGTTGCTTGTATTTAGTCAGCCTATTTGTATTTCAGGGTGTGGCTATGCCTGCAATGAATAATATTCTGTCCAAATGAGTTCCTGTATCAGAGAGGAGTAGATCACTGGCGTTGGTGTACAGCGGAATGTACCTTGGATCAGTCACTGGCCTTGCTTTTTCGCCATTTTTAATACATAAATTTGGATGGCCATCTGTATTTTACTCATTTGGTTCTCTGGGGACTGTATGGTTTGCAGTGTGGGTTAATAAGGTAATATTTCTTGTTCTAGATTCTTATGGCTTCTCAATTGACGGTGTATTCCTAAATGTTACTAAGAACTATATTGGAGAATTAGAATATAGCGGAGCGGCCACTGCATTAAACTCTTTTCTATTATATACTTTCCTAAACTTAATGCTGAATGTTGTAATGATTTTTGAGTGTCATAATGCTCATCTAAATTTCATTTCTACAGGCATATATTTCTCCTCTTGAGGATCCTCAACTGCGACCTGCTGAAAAGAATTTAATATTCGCAAACAGTGTTTCTAAGGAACCTGTTAAAACAATACCTTGGGGATTAATCTTGTCAAAAGCACCTGTATGGGCTTTAATTGTGTCTCACTTCTGTCACAATTGGGGTACATTTATTCTTCTAACATGGATGCCAACATATTACAATCAAGTAAGTTTTTCTTTTTAGAGCAAAATTTCCAACATTTTTGCTTTTTGAGGCACGTTTACGCTTTAATTGTTTGCACTAATTATCTCCCAAGTCTTTCCCGCTCAAAAAAATGAGTTTTAAAGGAAATGAAATATTTTGGTTGCTAGTGGTTAAATTGAAGTGGTACTTTTGAGGGACTTATTTGCAGTTCATAATTGATATCTGATACTGAAAGGTTTTGATTTTCTGCACTCCCGTTGGCTTCTATTGTTTCTGAGAAGTCTTTACTTGTTATGTATTGTGTAAGGTTTTTGGGGATGATTATTTTCTCGCAGAGTCATATTGGTATACTGTACTATTTTTATTAAATAAATATAATTTTGTTTTTTTAATTTTCATATTGTGGCTTATCATTGTATAAATATTCAAAAATTACTTCTGCTACTTTCCAATTTTTATCAGCAATATTTTCTACCTTCCTTTTGCAGTCCTGGTCTATCCTTTTTGACATATAGTCAACATGGATGTCCACACTTGCAATCAGGGTCCGACTCAATGAGTCTTTTCTCATTTTTCCTTCTATACAGGTTCTGAAGTTCAATCTTACAGAATCTGGCCTGTTCTGTGTTTTGCCCTGGCTTACAATGGCATTTTCTGCAGATGTTGGTGGATGGATTGCAGATACACTTGTGAGCAGAGGTTTATCTGTGACAACAGTCCGGAAGGTATACATCTTATTTTTTTATACTGTTCTATTTATTTATTCATTCATCCATTTATTTATTTTTGGTGCATTGCTCCCAGTGGCTTACATTCCACCTTTTGACCAGTGGTGGTGCTAAAGGCACTTGCCCTCTCTCACTCTCTCTTCTGTGCTCTCTTCTTCTCTGTGTTTCTCCTTTTTTTTTCGTGCTTTCAAGCCTTCTGTCAGTGTTGCAAACTTTCCTCCACTTAAAAATAATTATAGTTTACTGACATGCACGTATTCTCCCTCCCAGATTATGCAATCTGTTGGATTTCTTGGCCCTGCTTTCTTTCTAACACAGTTGAGCCATGTTGACTCTCCTGCAATGGCTGTTCTCTGCATGGCATGTAGTCAGGTTTGTTGTTATGTTTATCGTTTACATCAAATGTTATATAGAAAAATAGTCATGATAAATTCCTTGAAGTGTGGAGTTGACCTCACTGTTTATTTTCCATGAATAGGGAACCGATGCATTCTCCCAGTCTGGCCTATATTCAAACCATCAAGATATTGCCCCTCGGTATTCTGTGAGTATTGAGCTTCTTTTTTGTACAGTTGATTTCTACTTCTGGGTTGTTTAAAAGGGTTTGAATGTGATCTGGGATTTGAACAAGGGCTGCTATCTCTGATTGTGTTTTAATTACTGCCTGCTATCTCTGATTGTGTTTTAATTACTGCCCATAATTTACATGCCAATAGGTGCCTTCAGTGGTGACTGTTGTTGGTTCAGTTTAGTGCTCCCATCTTTACACCCTATTTAGAGGAATGTACTTTGTGGTCTCTAATGGTCTTTTCTACCATTGTTAGGGAGTGTTACTTGGTCTATCGAATACTGCTGGAGTATTGGCAGGGGTATTTGGAACAGCAGCAACTGGTTACATCTTGCAACATGGTAAGTTCATGCTGGGGATTTACTATTTCTATTGAACTGTCCATCAGCTTTCAGTGAATTGTATAATGAAAACAATTTGTTAGGGATAGGAGGAACCGACTGTGCCAACAGTTTAAATAGTGACCTAAAATATAGAAATAATCAAAGTAGAGGGACTGGGGAGCACATACAAAATTTACGTGGTGCGGCTTGTGAGCCTACATCCATGGGCAAAGGTGCAACAACAAATCCTCTATACGGATCAAACAAATGCAAGTACAGCAACACTCAAATGACAAAACCCGATTACACCTGACCTCACACAAATGTTCTTGATAGAATATTAACAAACACCACTCACAAATACAAACACCAAAAGAGTTCTCGTCAGAGAACTTAAGACTCACAAATGATGCCTTACTAGAATATCGCTTAAATTTGCCAATACAAATGAGGCTCTACTAAGTTGTTTCGGTGGCACTCAAGAGCGGCTGACCATGGACAAAGAAACAAGGCCATATTTATAGGCCAACTTCATCAAATTAAACTGAAACAATAATGGCGACGCACAATATTTACAGAGCTCCTACGTGATATATATAGTATAGGTGGTGACAACCATGGCGTGAAGATGGTGTAGACAAGGGTGTAGAACGGCAACAATAGGCTTGCAAAATTCAAGCATAGACTTGATAAAATTAAAGTTATACTACCACAATATGTACAAATTGAAAATTTTTTATTGCCTTCTGTTTAATGCCATTAAATGGTGGAAGAAAAAAAAGGAAAGATTAATGCTATCTAATGTCTTAGACAGCTTTATTATTTTTGTCTCTGGATGCTTTCAAAGGAATATTGGTGTGTTTCATAACTAAAGCATTCATATTAAAGTTTTCTCCAATGTAGTATCATATTTTAATGGCCGGCAAAGTGCAATACTTGTTCAGGTATTAACTGCATATAACCTCAGTGTGGTCCTTTCTATTAATTGAACTGAAAGCCCTTTCAGTCTGCTGATATTTGCATTCTTTGCTTCAGTTTCAACCTTTTATGAAATCTGATATAAGTTTACATCAGCTGATTTAATGTGGCTTATTTTCAAACTGGAGCTAATAGGTTTGGTATAGGCTGATTTTGTTGTGTTTCTTCCTGCCATCTCCTCAGGTTCGTGGGATGACGTGTTTAAGGTTTCGGTTGGCCTCTACTTGGTTGGAACTGTGGTCTGGAACCTCTTCTCAACGGGTGAGAAAATATTGGACTAGCTCTCATGTATAGAATCTCTTTTACACGGCAGCTCAAGCCCCTGCGTTTGTTACGGAAGTTCAAATGATTGAATGGAACAAAAATTGATGAAACTGAACCTAGATGAAACTAAGCAGCAGGAAGACAATTCCTGCTTGGAATTTATGGGCTCGAAGATTCAGCTGATTCTTTATTGAACTCCAATTTTTGATACTGTAGATGACAGTTCCTTGGGCACGAGCATGTGAATTAGTTGTACACACCAGAAATGACAGTAATATCTGTAAAGTATCTTCTCCAATGTTGTAACCATTGCTGATACAAATCAAGATTTGTTTCGATAGTTCTTTCCATATCGATATCTGAAGCTTTTATTGGCTTTTTATGGATGTATCAGATGCATGTTGTCAGAAAGGAGCTAAACATAGTGGCAAGGCTCTTTCATGGATATAATTTAACAGAGTATAATGTATGTTATTATTGCATATTTATACGGAAACCCATATCTGCTGATATGGAATATACACCATTACAAGACGATCACTTTCAAATGACTAATATATCTCCCCATTCCCCCCAGTCCTGATGAACAACTGTGCTCAAATTGAGCACAAATGAACAACAAATTAAAATATGAAAAAGAAAAGAAGAAAACAGTTTGAATGACTTATATATACCCTTTTAGAGAACAACAAAGCAATGCAGAAGTTGAGAATAGAATCCAGGCTCTTAGCAGAGTCCTATGCCAGGACGCGAGGGTGCAAGAATACACGGAGTCCGTTCTTCATGAACAGCGTAAGTGACATCTTCTGCTCAACACGGTGGCCGGAATCCAGGGAAATGCGGTATCGGAGCAGCACAGCAGAAGCCACAGACTTCATTTGCAGGTATGCCAAGTCCTTTCCTAAACAAGTTCTAGGTCCTGCATTGAAGGCTACAAACTTGTAGCCGTCCTTTGGTGGCTCGAACCGGTCTTCTTCCGGTGACAGCCACCGCTCTGGTTTGAATTCCATGCAATCCTCACCCCATATGCTCTTCATTCTTCCAACAGAGTAGATGGAATATGTGACTGTTGAACCCGCGGGGACAAAGGTACCATCAGGCAGAACATCATCTGCTACTACATATTTGAAGTCTTCAGGCACTGATGGGTACAGACGCAGTGTTTCGGCAAATGCTGCTTTGAGGTACACCAATTTATCAGCCTCGTCGAAGACTAGAGGCTCTTCCAGCCATTTCTGGTGATTTTCGCCTCGTGTTTCTGTAAGTACTCTTGATATTTCCTTGATAATCTTGGCTTCAACTTCAGGATGATTCATGACAAGCCAAAAGAACCAGCTGAGAGCAACAGAGGAGGTGTCGCGACCGGCGAGGACAAAGTTCAGAGCAATTCTTTGAAGAACTGAGATTGGAAACAGATTGCCATCAACATCTCGCTTTTTCAGGAAACGTGACAGCAATTCGTCTGATGGAGTTTCTTTGCGCGCGGCTACTGCCTCATCCATGTATGTTTCTACGACTTGGAG
>CAODLS010696177.1:0-29427 GCA_948243855.1 Flueggea neowawraea
ATAAAATTAACTCTTCAATCACCAAAAATAAAAATTCAAATTTTTACCCAAATTTATTTAAAATAATTATCCAAAAATAATTATTCTAAAAATAATTATCCACCAATAATTATTCAAAATAATTACTCTAAATATAATTACCCAAAAATACTTATAAAAATTATTCGGTATCCAAAAATACTTATAAAAATTATTCGGGGTATTACATCGGTTTTCTTGTTAAGCCCACAAAAACAAGGTGTAACGGTTTACTTGTTGATCCCGTAAAAATAAGTTGTTGTAAACGGTTTTCCTTCACCCGAAAGTTAGGAAGATAGTGGATTGAAATTCTCTAGGAGATCTAGAGGAGTGAACATAGGTCAAGGAAGACCGAACCACTATAAATCGAATTTGTGCTCTCTTTCCTTACTCTTTCTCACTTGCTTTGCATTTGATTTGATTTATATTGTTGTGCAGATTTGATCTTTGGTTCTAAGTTGCTTCCACATTTAACTTTAATTTGAGTTTAAAAGAAGTTTGTTATTTGTTTTAGTTTACAAAAGATTTTCCACAAAGTTTTTAACTTGCTAAAAATCCAGTTCACCCCCCTCTAGGATTCCCATTTTTATTGGGATCGAATCTTTTCACCTACAACATCAAATTTTATAAATTACATTTCTAGTTTAATAAATTACATTTTGCGGTGCCCCTTAAAACTTCTTTAAAACTTGTTTGAAACATGCTTATAATTTGTTTAAAATCTATTTATTTTTTGGACTTATTTAAAACTTATTTATATGTTGTTTATAAATTGTTTCTTGTTTAAAACTAGTTTATATGAATTTTATATGTTGTTTCTTGTTTAAAACTTGTTTATACGTTGTTTCTTGTTTAAAACTTGATAAGAATTTGATTAAAATCTATTCATTTTTTAGACCTGTTTAACACATGTTTGTATGTTGTTTCTTATTTTAAAACTTGAATACTTTTTATATATTGTTGATATCTTATTTAGATGTTGTTTATATGTTGAAAAACAACATCTAAAGAAGTTATCAATAACATATAAATAATATATAAATAACAAATCAACAACATATAAATTATATATTTATTTCCATATTATTTTCAACATGTAAACAACATATATACAACTTATAAACACAAAACAACAATATTTATCTTATTTATATGAAGTTTATATGTTGTTTATATGTTGAATGCAACATATAAATAAGATACCAATAACAAATCAACAACATAAAAAAAAAATCAGATTTGCTTATCTATTGTCTTGAACATATAAAACACATATAAACAAGATATTAGCAAAATATAACAGCATTCAAATAATATATAAACAACATACCAATAACATATAAACAACATAGCTTGTCCTACGGAATACCCTGTCCATAAGAAATAAAAATACCTATCCATGAATCTGAAAAGTGACGTGCAAAAGGATAAAATGTTGAAAAGTGTATATGTAATAAACAAAAGCGAGCCATGTGAAATAAATATTGCAAAATTTTGTTGTTGAACTGCGTAATTACCACAAATATTTTTCGGACTTCATAGCACATGAAAAAGGATTTATGGACTTGATTCCACATTAGTAAAGCCTTTTTGACAACGAAATTGATAAAGCCTTAATAAAAAAATAATTTTCACACTCTTTTTCTTTTCAATTCTGTATTATTAAAATTATTGTTAAAAAGTTGCAACTATTAGAATTAGTTTATGCAATTACATAGTGCACATATATTTTAGTTTAATATATATTTTTATTTTTTCTCATTAAAAATTAAATTCTTGACCCCTTAGTAATGAAGACAATTTTAACACTAATGACTTACAAATCAGTGAATTATTCAAACTATTTTTCAACATGTGATTGCTGTTTTTTTTGGTTTTTACTTTTTTAGAGTGAATTACATCACATTAAATTACAATCAATATAATTTTTTATAACCATATCAATTAACATCTAGGATATATCTTTTGTTTTTTGGATTAGGAAGGTGCATCTTTTTAACCATTTCAATTTATTAGTTGATGTGAGGAGGTGATTTTCTAGATCGACTCTTTTCTTTTGGAGTATTATGTGATGATCCTAAATGAGGTGCTTTGGGCCAGATTTGGTTATCATGCTTTTAGATTAACATGATTTATTTACTTTCAACAGTTTAGTTTGAGTTAAAATTGATCTAACAATTATAAAAGTTTTAACACATTAAAAGATGTATTTGCAACATAATAACTTTTTAATGTATTGGTAATTTTATAACCGTTAAATTAATTTAAATTTAATCATAACCGTTAAAAAGACATAAAATAAAAATATGTAAAAGAACCATAGCTCATCCCACTTAGGGTATGTTTGGTATAAGGTGAAAAGGGGTTGAAAGTTACGCCAATAAACATTACTAATGTTTGGTATCTCTTTTAAGTGTTCAGGTTATGTTTATCCCCAAAAGTGGGGGTAAACATTACCCTGGGGGGATTAGGGTAAAAGGTGGGGAAAAAATAAATATCATTTATTAGTAAGTTTTGTCTTCGTAAAATCAACAAAAATAATAAAAAATATTATTGCTATAATTTATATTTTAATTTTATTTATTAATTAATAAATATTTATTTTATTTTATTTAGATATACTAAAATATCAATAATTTATGTTTTATTTTTATTTTTAATTATAAATGTTTTCAATATTAATTTATTTAAATAATTTTAATTTTTTCGTATTATTTATTTTCATTATATTTAAAATAATAAATATTAAAAAATTACACTAATATACTAAAAATACTAAATTTTTTATTTTTATTAATATTATAATGCATTATAAAATCATATTATAAACTGATGCATTAAGTAGATTATATGTTAAAAAATAAAAGAATATAAGAATTATTTATTTGATTTAGTTAAATAATACTATATAATAAGTGATAGTTAATAATATTATATTAAATATTTATTTTTTACATTAAATATTTTTTATATTATTTGTTCTTATTTTTTATTTTTACTGTATATATTTAATTTATTTATATATATAACATAATTGTATATAAAATAAGAGTAGTTGTCATTCTCTTATTTACATACCAAACAATCTTAAAGAAATAATTTTTACTCCTTTAATAGTTACTTCCTTAATCATTACACCAGTAAATTTTCACCAATATTCCTTTCCTCTTATACCAAAGGTACCCTAAGCCTTATATATTATTAGGATTTTAGCATGATTAGCCGAGTCTGCTGAATGTAGTGCATAGAAGTCATTGTTGTCCGTCACGTCACATGTTGCTAGTGGCTCGTTCTCTTTTTCCGTTGCGCGGTATTTAGCTGCCACTGCTTTTGACGTGCCTCACCTGGTTGGTCTTGGTAAGGCTCTAGGCACGATCTTGGTGTCAAAGCTCAATGGAATGTTGTTGTCTTATGGAGTGATAATATGTAGACGTGGTCTCCTGGGAAGGGGAGGTCTAATCAGGATACCTTTGTCGGGTAGTTTGGCCAAGTGGCAGCGTTGTGCAGTGTCGTGAAGCATCTTCCGTGTAGTGTGGAATTCAATGTGACTTAGGGGAGGATTCATTATGGGCGAGTAATGTGTACTCAGGTGTTGTAAATATATTATGTTAAGAATAGAGAGAGATGAGTGTATGGTGAGAGGAGCATGATCTATGGTGGAAAAGGAAAGAACATGGGGTGGATGGACGCTCATCATGAAGTAATTTGTTATAAAAGGGGAAGAACCATGATTACCAGATATATGAAAGACAGTTAAATGATATGGGAGGATGGTCTATAGTGACAGAAAAAAGAAGAATATTGGATATGGTGAAGGGAAGAAAGAATGGGAGAGAGTGGGTTGGTATTAGAATTGTGTATTATGGGATAACTAGTCGTACGTTTGTGCTCGCGCGGGTTATTGGGTGCAAATTTTTAATTTCCATAATTGTTAAAATACAAATTAAGAAAAGTAAAATTTCAGGAAGAACGAAAGAAAGATATTACTATTTAATTTCGAAACATAAAAGGAAAGTTGAAGACTCTCTAATCAAGAAACAAACTGCATTCAGTAATCTTTCTCAATAATCGAGAACAATTACTGAACAGTTCTCCTCATATCAGGCCAATCTCTCTATGATTCCAGCACCATTAGCAAAACAGCAATTCAATCATTTTTTTGAGCAAGCTTCGGTTGCAAGCCTTTCCACCTTCAGCTTGTAAGTAAGGGCATAGCACAAGATAGAGTTAGCTACTACTTTACTAACCTATTGTAACGGAAAATTCTTGCCTACATTTGGTGTATGAGTCTGCTCATACACCAAACCAATCAAAAAATAACATACACCAAAGAATATGTCATTTTTTTTATTGATTTGGTGTATGAATACACCAAAGTGTAAGCAAGAATTTCCCGTATTGTAACTAAGTTCATCCTCTCTTTTCAGATTAAAAAAAGATAAATGTCGAAATTAGAAATGAAGACAACCTATTCAAATCAAACATAGTTTCGTAAGAAGCATATTTATTTGAATCATACATAAATTACTCCAAGGTTTTGGAATGATAGAAAACCGTATGCCTATATGTTTCCTTCCAGAAGAAACTTAATTTAACATGATTTGTACCATGTCAGGAGCAGGGAAGCGTCAGTAAAAACATCACAGTTGAGGCGACTTAGCAGATCAAAAAGCTATACCATCAGCAACAAAATTAAATTAAGATTTCTTCAGAAAATGATTGAATATGCACCTATAGTTCAGGCTATTCTAAGAAATCATTGACAAACTTAATGCATGTATGAACTACTGAGCTCTAATAAATCAAATTCTCATATATACTTAGGAATGCAGTAGAGAAGCATCTCAGAATTTACCATGTCATTTTGGTAATGGTTAATGAAAGGCTTCAATATTTTGGAGTCATGAAGGGAGTGCATAAGGCTATTATATTGCTGAGTACCATTCTGTAAACAAAGATTATTAAGTATTTCAATCAACCTACCTGAATACTTAATAATCTTTGGGTACCATTCTGTAGCAAAATTGAGTTTAGGTAGCTATTAAATATATTTTAAAAAGTTTGAGGTACCGTAGATGAAATTAACTCTCTGTGTGCTTGATAAACGAATCTTGACTTGCCTTTCCTGTGCAAAACGGATGGCCTACTCACTTGAATCACTCCTACCAAAATGCTCCAGTCTCACCCACGTCAAACAACTCCAAGCCCACCTCATCACAACCGCCAATTCTACCGCCCACTCAACAACACCCGCTCCAAACTCTTGGAGCACTGCTCCCTCTCTCTCAGCAACCTCTCCTTCGCCATCCACACCTTCCACTCCATTCCCAACCCTTCCACCAACGACTGGAACGCCATCCTTCGCGGCCTCATAACCAGCCACAACCCTTCTGATGCTTTCTCCTGGTACCGGAGTTGACGCATTGACTTGTTCGTTTGTTCTCAAAGCTTGCGCGCGTGTCTTGGCTGAATTCGAGTCCAAACAAGTGCATTCTCATGTACTGAGTAAAGGGTTCGCGGCGGATGCTTTGTTGGGCACTACTTTGATTGATTTGTATGCGAAAATCGGTGATATTTTGAGTGCAGAGAAGGTGTTTGATGAAATGATTAAGAGAGATATTGCTTCGTGGAATGCTCTGATAGTTGGGTTTGCTCAAGGTAGTAAACCGAATGAGGCGTTGGGTTTGTTTGAAAGAATGAAAGCTGAGGGGTTTAAGCCGAATGAGATCACGGTTCTTGGCGCGTTATCAGCTTGTTCGCAATTGGGTGCCAGTAAAGAAGGAGAAAAAATACATAAGTACATTAAAGAGGAGGGTTTGGATTCTAATGTTCAAGTTTGTAACGCCGTTATTGATATGTATGCTAAATGCGGGTTTGTGGATAAGGCTTATTTGGTTTTTGAGAGGAGGAATAGGAAATGCCTTGTGAGTTGGAACACAATGATTATGGCATTTGCGATGCACGGTGATGGACATAGAGCAATTGATCTTTTTGAACGAATGGTACCAGCTGGAATGAAGCCCGGCGCTGTGTCTTACCTTGCAGTGCTATGTGCATGTAACCATGCAGGATTAGTTGATGAAGGGTTTAAATTGTTTAATTTGATGGAGAGTTGTGGAGTAAAGCGTAATGTTAAGCATTATGGTAGTATAGTTGATTTGTTGGGAAGAGCAGGCCGGCTTTAAGAGGCTTATGATGTTATTAATTCAATGACTATGATGCCTGATTTGGTGCTCTGGCAGACTTTGCTTGGTGCTTGCAGGACATACAAGAATGTCGAAATGGCAGAAATCATTTCGCGGAAGTTGGTTGAGATGGGATCAAACAATGATGGTGATTTCGTTTTGCTGTCAAACGTCTATGCTGCGCATGAGAGACGGGTTGATGTGGGGAGAGTAAGGGAGGCCATGAAGGATAGGGACGTCAAGAAAGTGCCCGGGATTAGCTACATCGAAGAAAACGGTGTTATACACAAGTTCTACAATGGCGATACATGTCATCATCATTGGCGCGAGATTTATGCCAAGTTGGAAGAGATTAGGTTCAAGATGAACGAGTATGGATATGCGGCCGAGACAAGCTTTGTGCTGCATGATATAGGCGCTGAGGAGAAGGAGAATGCCTTGTACCATCACAGTGAAAAGTTAGCCGTGGCTTTTGGATTGATTGCCATTAGCAAGGATGAACCAATTCAAATAAGCAAGAACCTTCGGATATGTGGGGACTGTCATTCTGTAATTAAGCTTGTGTCAAAGATATATGATCGAGAAATTATAGTGAGGGACCGAATAAGGTTTCACCATTTTAGAAATGGTTCTTGTTCATGCAGAGATTATTGGTGAAATTTTTTTTCAACTGTATACTGAAGTGTTTTTGTAGAAGAACCAAAAAAAAAATTGCTACCTGTAAAAGGATTCTTGAAAAGCAATTGTAAAGTGCAAAATTCGTAGACCTTCTGGTTTTATTCCCAATTTGCAGCGTTGATTCTCGATGAATTCTCATCTACAATGAGGCTTTCAATGCTTCTTCCAACATACTCACAAGAACTACATTGCTTGCCAGATTTCGACCGTCCACATATTTGGTGTTCTTCACACTTTGAAAGCATTTTCTGAGACCCATTCAAAATCGAAGCCTTGATCTTTTAAGGCTCAAGACGATTCGACTAACATTAGAATACAAGCCTATTGATAATAAAACTTCTAATTTATCATATAGAAAATTTAGATGGTACGGAATTTAGACCAAATATACTACACATTAAACAACCCGGCACGTCACAATTACAATTCTTTGGATAGGTTGGTAAATTTACCATTACCAACTAATAAATACACGGTCAATCAACTAGAACGGGGATGGTCACCCAAATGAACTCCTACTAAAAATCCTAACAGGACCCAAACAACAAACAAATCTAATTCAACTTCTCAAGAATGGCACAACATCAAACCAAAAAGAATTCCCGTCATGTGAGCTCGAAAATACTGCAGGAAAATCGTTAAGTTGCATTTCAATTAATCTTTTTTACCAGCCTCGCCTCAAAACCACCTTCAGGTCGCTTTACAAGGTCATAGGGCATATGAGTACCTAAAAGTTTATCCCATATGGAGAAGAATGGCTGAGAATAGTTGTACTTGGTGCCTTGCAGTTGATGATGAACATCATGATATGCAGTGTTATTCTGGAAAAAGATATGGAAAATATTTCCAGGCAACCAAAGTCCGCAGTGATCATCCGCCGTTTTAATCACTGCAAAACAGAAGAAAATTACTGCTGTTCGAGCAGTCATGCCTGATACAAGGAAAGAGATGGCGCCACCCACTGTGTCCAGCAAGAGACCCTCAAGTGGATGATTGTACAGGGCACCAATTGCGTATGGGACTACCAGTCTGTGATGTTGGGAGTGGACATGCCGGTACAAGAATGTGTTCAGATGCATATAGCGATGCACAAAGTACTGCCATGTGTCCATGACAAACATTGCTATAATAATCTGCACAATTTGGATGGGAATAGATGGCTGGACTGTGATCCCTGATTCATCAGCTGTCGAGGTCAACTGTACCAACCACAACGGGAAAAGATTGAGATAAATATTGGCTGGTAGAAACTATTAAATTCATCATATAGTCAAATAACAAGCAATTGAAAGCCTATTTTCTAGAAATTTATTGTAAATTGGAGCATTGTGAATTGTGACGTGTTCATAATGCATGGCACACTAGACAACTAGAAGTGAAATTCGTATACTCCTGGACACAGATGATGAAAGAGTTTGTATACTCCTAACGATTATGCAGAGCAGGTTAAAGAGAAACAAAGACACAGGACACAAGCCAACCAAGTCAATGATTATTGGAACTCACATCAGAAAGTGAACTTTCAATTTTTTTTTAATAGGAATCTCACATCGAAACCACTAGATTTTCTAGCGTTTTTTATATATAAGACACTTTTATGCATGAAAAATTCGAAGTTTATTAACGATGAAATCTCACTATAAATGCTGACAAAGATCACAAGACCCCAGGTGGTATTCATGTATAAAACTGTGCCATCAGCAAGGCATCTACCAGCAAAGCAAAATGCATAGAATCAAATAGGAAAGCAATATAGCATTCCTTCATATTTGGTAAAAGTAAAAAAGAGCATCCAAAAACAGACATAGCAATCAGAACTTAAAAAAAAAAAAGACGAGTAGCATGATTTGAAAGTTTAAATGAAATATTTCTCTGATAGTTTATAATCACAATGGGATGCCATAATGTAAAAGTTAATGGAGCGAATAACCAAAAGGAATATTATAACAGGATCACTAGGTCCATTGATTTGGAAGGACAGGTAGAGCCAACATTCTTTACTACACTAAAATGACAAGACACAGAGGCATCATAAAAAAAAATGAACAAAAAATAAGAGAAAAGAGTACAATATTCCTTAAAGAATAAGATCAAACAAGAAAAGGTGGCTCAATCCTCTAAGAATATTAAATTATATATTCCTAATGGAAATAATCAGGAAACCAATTAATCATGAACCTAATAAAAGAATTGTAACACAGAAGTTATGCATGCTAATGGACTTCTCACTATATATATATAAAGGATCTATCAGTTGATTACATCTGGTTTAAATGGTTCACAAGAAGCCACGACATCCCTTAAATCTAAGTTTGCAAACATCCATAGAGGATTAAAAATCGAATTTAACACCAAGAAGTTTACTTGTCAAAAAATGGTTATAGTTGTGTTTGTTACACAATTTCTCTTATCAAATCAAAATTTAGATGTATTTGTATGAAAAGAACCAAAAAATATCAACAAAAATTAGTAATCGTAATCCAGGTTTCTGACACTCCACACTCTTCAAGCACATAAAGTTGCAGTCACCTGTAGTCCTCTGTTTACCCTACATATGCACATCTGACGCAGACAGAAACAAATGGCATACTACGTGGGTCTTTATGACAACAGGGTTTGGTAAGTGTGGGTTGGTGTCAAAACAGACAAAAACTTTGAACTACGCCAAACAAGAAGAAGAAGAAGGAAAAAGGTAATCCTGAACCATGCTTTGTAGCCTAAGATCAAAACCTTGGGGATAATTTTTCACGAAAAGAAAGAATTTGACACTTGAACTTCATCTCAAATTAGATTAATAGGGCTTCACAAATCTACTTTAGAATGTCAATGAACTACATTAGAGTTTGGAAAGCCATCTTTAGCTCCTCGTGCTAAACAGCTGATGTTGCATATAGCTTTTTATAAGTGTCCAAACTGAAATAAGAATTCCCTTGCCTATGCCTCAAAGAAATTGCTGCTTCAACAAATACAACTCTCAAAGAACCATTGGATTAGTATCCTTACTGAAATGAATTATTCTAACTAACAGGTAATTTGTCGACAAAACAAGCAGATTATGCACTCAAAATGCTTTTGGTATCATTTTTTATAAATCAATTCAAACACCTTCTATTTTTTTACATTTGAAAGAACCCATATAATTAGGTCAATGACTATATTATATGGAGAAAAATCACCATAGCTCATCAAAATCATACAGTCAACATCTATTTCACTTACATCTAAGAAACATTGGTTAATAATGAACTCCTTCGGGTTGAATCACGAAAATAAAAAGGGAAAACAAGCAAATGTTAATGAACATAATCCAACCTAGAGGCCTTCTTTCTTCTATTTACCCAAGCCACTAATATTTATGAGAACCAATTCCTTGCTGAAAGCTTCAATCATGCCAATTACCAATACATGAACATCATGTACCTACCATTTGCACATAAAGTAGTTTATTCTGGTGACTGGAATAACTCTCCAGAACGTAGTTGTTTTAGTAATGAATATCTTCTTACGTACCAAGTCAAAATCAAAGCAAGCTTAACTCAACCACTTGAAACAGAACAATAAACAATCATCAAATAATAACTGTATGAATGACAACAAACTTCTATAAAACCATAGGGAAGCAAGACATTTCATATTTAGACCCACGAAACATAGTCACATAAGCCATTGCACCATTCAATAATGCAAAGACTAATGACACAATTGATAAGACCATTCTATCAACCACCAACAGCTAAATTCCACCCACCACACGTTGCAAATCAATAACCACACAAGTCCATACGAAAAACTAATACATTGTCTCTTACATGGAGAATTATAAGCATAAAATTCTAAAACATTCCTTTTGAAGTAATTGCTACCACCTATGCTAATATCAAGAGTCACCACCACCTGAATCGAAAGAATTATAACAACGTGAATTGTTCTCTAATTACTCTAACTCTAAAAAGTTGCATTACCAAAAGCTAAAAAATCTATGCGTCCATCTACAATTAACAAGAAAAATTTAACAGGAGCAACACAAAGCATAGATAAAGAAATAACTAAAAGAAGTTTCGGAAACTAACCAAAAAAAGCCCGTGAGCAACAATTGCCTGAACAAACTGCTGAAGCAACACACCTTTAACAACTCGAGATAACGGCACCAAGTTCTTCTCTTCCTCCTCCTTTCTAGTATGCAAACGGTACCTATCTAACGGCGGCAGCAGCTGATAAAATCCGGCGTAAAGCCAGTACACAACAATTGGGGAAAACGTCCCCATTGCTTCGTCACTCACATATCCTTCCCAAAACACCATTCTCTCAAGAACAACCAATCGCAATCCTCAATACTTGTCAACACGGCACCGCATTAAGCCCGAGATCCACAATGTGAAACCCTGGAGCAGATAACAGGGGTAATGAAGAAGAAATCATGAAGGAAGCAGTACAGATCTGGTGGGATGGGAGGCTGTCTCTCGGTTGGGGGACCACAAAAATGATTGAGCTTTCAGTTCTATTCTCTTCTGTTTCGTTGGGTTTGTTTTTTCTTTATAAGATTACTCGTAAACTAGTTTCCTCAAGTTATCCCGTAGCTGTTCAATATTTTTATTATTATTTTATTAAAATTTTAATTTTTAATTTTTTATTTATAATTAAAAAATTATTTTAAGAGTTATGTGAAATATTTGTTTAAATTTTTATTAAATATAATTTTATTTTAATTTTATTAGAATAAATTTAACAGTTAAATCATAAATTTTAATTTTAAAAAATAATTTGTTAAGTATGGAGTTAATGACAGTGTAGTCCATCTTTCTATAAAAAGACGGACTATCAAATCGAAATACGATAATACGTTTTAGTCCAAAGATTAAGAATGATAAAATGATAATCTCATTTCTAACCTCGTTATGAACGGCCTAGAAAAATGATGGGGGAGGGGGGGCGTTTTCTGATTTGGGGTACACCTGGCATTTGGAGTTATTTACGCGAGTTAAACTTTTTTTGTTCCTTAAATATTTCGATTACTTGCACCGTTTTACAAAGTTAACGTAGCTGAGTTTCCGATCCAATGTTACGATTTAGGTGCTAAATCAGTATAGTTAGATTGGTAGTGCAGTGGGTTTGTCCTTTTTCTTAAAACAAGTATTTTGAGTTAGCAAATAAGGACACTATCATCGATAATAAGGGTATAACAACATTCCAACACTATCTCTAAAATAGAGAGTCAAATATATATTATTTAATTTTTATTTTTATGTTAATTTTTTTAAAATTTATATATTAGAGAGAAAAAATATTAAAAAATAAATATTTTATTGATAAAGTAGATAAATAGTATTAAAGAGTGAATAATAATTATTTAAATTTGGTGAGAAATTATAAATTTATTAAAATTGTTAGTTATTTTATTATTAAAATATTAAAAAAGTGAGTTACATTATAGTGAAAATAGAGTTAAATTCAAAATTTGAAATGAATAATAAGATAAAATATTATATTTTGAAAAATAAGGGAGAACAATCTATTCGGAAGCTTTAAGCAATTTGATTTAGTCAATTTTGAGGTGCCAATTGAGTTGTGCTGCAAATCACGATTTCAAAAAATTGGATATGTGATTGAACCACAATTATGGTTAAATTCACTCAAATCTAATTAGTAATTGTTGTGTGTTGTGGTCGGTTTTACGGTTTGTTTTACAATACTTATGAATTTTTTGTTAAGAAACACTTACGAAGACCCTCCTTTATATTAACCTTGCTAAGTTTATCTAGCTCTATTTTATTGCTTTTTACGTTGATGGGAGTTAAATAATATATTTTTGTTTTTTAAGTTGGGAGACTGTTGATAATGCTCTTAATTGTCGTCACTGCAATGCTCAAATTCGTCCCATAAATAGTGTGTCAATTGTCCATGATACTAAGGCGTCAAGTGTATAGGTGGCAAGTTCCATGATTATATGGTGGCCAATGATTCGTTAAATGATAGTAAATATCAATCGGATTATGGTTGTAAATCTTATTAGTTTATAAGCATGCATGTAAATGTAATCTTTCAATTTGATAAAGCATCACAAGAAGTAACCAATATTCTCACATCACTATATTGTATGAATTCTCGTGGAAAGAAATCAACAATTACGTGCGTGTGGTCCCCGTTTTGGAACTAAAATTTTATTTTACATATTTAGTTCTCTAAATTTTAAAATTTAATGTATTTTATTCTGTTTATATATTGTTTTTTCTTAAAGATATTTATTATGTATTATTTTTCTATAATTGGTTTTAATTTTAATTTTAATTTTATTTTAACTTAAAAAATGCATGGCATATGTAAAAAATGAAACGTGAGACCTACATTTCTTAGATTAAGATACATTTCTAGTTATTTTTTGTGTTTTTTTATTTTTTTGTTTTATTAAATATATTGATTAATTGTTTTTTTATTGATCTAGTTTTTATTTTATTTTTTTTCTAACTAAAAATAATAATACATATAAAAAAATAAAGTCAAACAAATGAGAGTTCATTTAAAGAATTAAAAAGATTGAAAAAAAAATAGTGAAAACATAATAAAAACAACATGAAAACCATTTCTAATGAAATCAAACAAGAGAGAGTTAATTTCTGAAAAACAAAATTGAAAATCAAATGAAAACTGAATTAAAAATAAAATATAAACAAACTTAAAACAAAAAATCAAAATCAAAATTAAAAATAGAACAAAATCTAAACAACATATTTTTATAATTTTGAAAAATATTTTTATAATTTTGAAAAATAAAGCGGCACACTTGTAATATTGGAAAAATAGTAATTTAATTTTTTGGCTTGCATAGTTGTAATTTTTGTTTTTTAAGTGTATATATGTAATTAGCCCTTTATAATAGCTAAGATCCTCCTACTAGATAACTTAACCTTTTAGAGCCAGTAGTTTTGAGCGTGCAAGTTGTCTTATATAGTTGGATATGGGTCATTAAAGGTGGCATCAGAGCCAACATTGGTCATGTGTTATATATGCTCGGTGGGCTCGGAGGGATGGAGAACTAGGTTACCAGTGTATTGCAGCACCTAGGGATGTGTTTAGGATTGAGATGAGTAAACGCGATGAGGAAGCTGCAAGTTTAAAGGGGAGAGAACGTAACATCCCACATAGCTTGAGAGATGTTATGAGGTATGGTTTATAGTGTTTAAGTTCCTACTATTAGACAATTTGGATTTAATCTTTTGGGGGCTAGGTGTAATACCCCGGTCAGATTCCGGTAAGGCTCTTTGTAGTCTTTCGTTTGGTTCCGTTTCAATCTTGATCAATGTGAGTGTTGAGGATTAGGTTTGTGAAAGGTGTTACTCTAGTAAGCATTTGTGCATTACTCGAGTAAGGTGAGGTGTGGATTACTCAAGTAAGCATATGTGTTACTCGAGTAAGCCGTATTATCGGATGAACATGAAAAACACCTAGAAAAAGTGTTACTCGAGTACCAGGATATGTTGCTTGAGTAATCAGCGTGTCACTCAAGTGATGAAGGCATATCACTCGAGTGAGGATACTGTTTTGGGCAGGGGTCTATAAATACCCCCACCTGACTCTTTCCTTTCTCTCACTTCTTTTTCGTCACTCTCTCACTCAAATCGGTGCGAAACGTGTTCATATTGCCCTACATTGTTCCCATTTCGTTCCTAAAGGTAATATTACGTATATAATCTCTTTATTTCATCCATTTCATGCTGCTTTTAAATTCGGATTCATGCTTTAGGCTGCGTTTGTAAATGGGTTTGCATTTTCGGGATGATTCTGAGTTAATGGATGCTTATGATTGTTAGCTCTGGGTTGTTTGAGGTTAAGGAAACATGATTCAAGTTTTGAATCATCATATTTGATGAGGCATTGGTTGAGTTAGGGTAAGCTTCGTTTTTGGACGATCTAGGGTGATTCTTAGTTATTTTGGTGGTTTTGACCCTAGATTCGTGCTCAGGGCTTTGTTTAGAGTCAATGTGGGTGTTTAGTATCGATTTTGGTCAGTTAAATCATGTTGCGCAATTTTTGGGTTCGTCTGAGTTGTGTCTTACTCGAGTAAGGGCTTTGCTTACTCGAGTAAGAAGAGCTTTGTCTCACTCAAGCGACCGGTGTGGCTTACTCGAGTGAAAGGTGGTCTATCTTACTCGAGTAACCATGTCTGGCTTACTCGAGTAAGATGAGGGGTCTCTTAATCGAGTAGTCGAGTAAGCCAACGTGTTACTCGAGTAAGATAGGATCATTTGGGACTCGTTTTGTAATTTTGCATTTTGCCGATTTCTAAGAGTTCGATGACTCTTTTGGGGATTCTGACTATTTAAAAAAGTTAGTTAGATATCCTAGTTTAGTCTAAAGACTATTTTGTAATTTGTCAAGTCCCGTGGACTAAAACATAATTTTGCACTGGTCAATTACCAAACTATAATTTTACGTAGATTCTGTATTTTGGATTCAGAATGATAGATTATCATTCGATATGGATCATTTGGGATTTTTCGAGAGTCCACATCTGCATCTGCACTTCATGCATATGGTATTGTCACAGTACCACATTTTGATTTGACTATGATATATCCATGGATATATATTTGTTCTGTCCAGCTTCCTGTTCGTGCCCGAGAGACCAGTCACTGACGAGTAGGGTCTGACTAGTGTTTGCACTTGGACTTCCAGGTGAGTGAATAACAGTTTCAGACACACAAATTGTGTCTCGAACTGTATATATTTTTGTTATGTATAACACATACTTTGAAAATGAACTAATCTAAGGATTGTCTAATGATAAACTGATTATGTGTATTAATCAGGATTCTGCTTTGAAATTAATATATATGTATTATATATATTCTCTCTGATTTTGATGCTTCTACGCATACTCTACTTTGATACTATATATTAGCATGTTTTTATTTTCTGATATGGGACACCTACTGTTACGAGGTAAAACGTGACATTTGGTATACCAACGCTTTGATAAACCCATCTATTAGGGTTGTTGGTAACCATGTGTCCTGATCTGGCACATGATTTGATATGGATTGTAGCGGAGCCCACATACTCTGTTACTAGTGCCATATGCACACCTTCTCCTTTGGTTCCATATATTTGTATATGTATTTTGACTCTGAAAATGAAAATCGTTTTATACGCCTCTGTGTTTATGATTGCTTTGTATGCAAACCCTTTTGCAAAATAATTTATGAAAAGCTATTACATATGTATAGTGTGTGTATATATATATGTATGCTAAACTATATATGCATGTGTAGTTTTCAACTGTTTTCAAAACAGTCTTTGTGAGACACGCATGAGGCGATTTGGAGTGTTATTTCTCACTGGGCCCTGACCCTTTTGTTTCTCTGTTTACGTGATTCCTATTGAGCAGGTTCATTGATTTTTTTCTTCGGCAACTGTCAGCATCTAGACTCCAGTGATGCATCTTTTGGTTAGTGATGCCCTTTTGTACGGGCTCGTCTTTGTTTTGCAGAGCTCTGCATCGGGATGTAGTTGGGTTACCGGGTTGCCATTTTGGCTTTTGTTTTATGTTCCGTTGTTTTCCACACTATTACTTTTGATATATATTTATTTATATATATTTGATTTACTTTGTCTTCGATTATTAAATGTTTTAACAAATGTTTTATAATCTGAATCGTTTGGGTAATATGTTCTGATTTCTGAGGCTTGTGCGAGATGGGCTGGCTCCTATAGACGGTTCATCTCGTAAGCCGGTCATGGGCTCCCAATGGGTCGTGACACTATGGATTTGGGCTTAAAAACTATCTAATCCAATTGGGTTTGGGTCGTTAAACAATGAAGGAATAATTACATCCTAAACTATATTTAGACCCCTTAATTACAAACTAGCGTTACTGGGCCATTCTTCTTGATTTTAGGGCCACAATTTTACACTTGAACGACCGATATTCTTAGTTGACATGAACATAATACTGTAATAAGTCCTCAATTTTCCTTTTCTTTGTCATTTAGTCATTTTGTTTCTCTCTCCTCTCACCAATTGTTCACCCTTCTCTCTCTTCCTCTCTCTCTATCTTTTCGCCGCTTCTTCGCCTCATCTCCCTCCATCTCTGACTCCTCTTCTACTCCCTCGACTCGATGTGATTGCTCCACCTAGATCTCGACTGGCTTTTGACATTTGTCGTCGCGTCGTGTCACGCGCCTCGTTATATGCGTCTTCTCTCGACCTTCTCGTCTCTTCGCGTTGCGCGCCTCCTTTGCGTCGTCTCTCGACTTCTTCTTCGACGTCATATCTTCTCCTCCGTCGTGTCGTGCTTCGATCTTGTCTCATCTGGTTGTCCTTCTCCCGTCCTCGCTCTGCTCTGCTCTCGATCTCGTCTAGTGACCATGATATGTGGTAGCCAAATCTGGCAGCTAGGGTGGCGGCTAGATCTGGCCACCAGGATCAGCGGCTAGGGTTTCAAAAGAAACCCTAGCTGCTCCTCTTTATTTTTTTATTTTTTTACTTTTTTCTTTCTGTTTTAATAAAATTATTTTGAATGCTAATATTTTTTGACAAATTTTCAGAAATATTTATTTAAAGATTACAATTTTTTTAAAGATATAGTTGGATGTTTACATAATGTTTCATATTGAGTTTGCATAGGTTGATTTTTTAGGTTACTAAAAAAGTTGTTTATAAATTTTGAAAAAAAAATTATATTAAGTTTATGTAAAGTTTATATGAAGTTTATATTTTAAGTTTATATTAAGATTGTTTGTCAAAAAAAGTTTTATTAAGATTATATAAAGTTTATATAAAGTTGATACAAGTTTATATGAAATTATATAAAGTTTATATTAAGTTTGTAATTGGTTGTTTTTTAGTTGCCTTAAAGTTTACTAAGTATATTTTGAAGAATGTTTTTTCGAAAAAGTTAATTTAAAGGTTTATTTTAAGTTGATATTTAAAGGCATTGCTAAGTTTAACTTGTCAAAAGTTTGTTTCAAGTTTATATTAAGTTGATATTTAAATTGAAAAAAGTAATCTAACAAAGTTAAAAATAAAATGAAGAAAAGTATATTTCAATTTGATATTTTTTTAAATGTATTTTAAGTTGATATTAAATTGATATTTTAGTTGAAAAATTATCTAAAAAAATTAAAAGGACTAAAATGAAGAAAAATAATAATAAGGACTAAAATTAAAAAAAATAAAAAAAGGAATGTCCATATGTAGTGTAAGGAAAATAGGACCGCCGTTTGTAATGATAAACAATGAGTCTTGAGTGAGAAGAAAAAGGTTGTTCTATTTGTTTGTAATAAATTTTTAAAAATGATATGTTTTTTTAATCAGCCCAACAATGAATGAGAAATAAATAGATAGAATGTCAATTCAGGTTCGTGCAAGTTTAACAAGTAGGTCTGTTAATTTATTTATGATAGCAGCCAATTATTGTTCATTGTGCTAATTACATAGGTTGGCACAATTAGTGTTATGGTTTTTATAAAGTAATAATTATGTCACACACTACAAAAACTTTATTAAATTTGCTCTAAATAGTCTGGGTGTATTTATTACAAATACACTTTATAATATTTCATCCGTACGATTGTAATTTTTTAGATTCACAGATATAAATTTTAAATTTACGAACTCTTGTTTATATTTGTTTATATGTTGTTCATATATTATTTTTATGTTTATATTTATTTATAAATAAGATTCAATCAACTTCGATTAATATATAAACATGAAATAACTTATAAACAAATAGAAATAATAAATAAAAATATATAAATAACATATAAACAAATCTTGTGCTTGAAATATTGGATAGCATGGGTTGGAATTTCGAAACTGAGCCTAGTGATTCTATAAATTCTTATTCAAGTGTTCCTGAATATGTAAATCCTCGTTTTAAAAATAACACTATATGTTTCAACACTACAAAAATATTATTTTTAAGTTTTTTTTTCAAAAATACCATATTTTTGAAACAAGATTCTAAAAATGCCACATTAATTTTGTTATAAATTTCAATTTTTCGTTTTATTTTTCAATTTTTTTCTCTCTACAATTTTCTCTCTCTTATGTCCCATCTATCTCTCCCTTTTTGAGCTCTCTCTCTTCTGTAAAACCCTAGCCACCATCTACCATCTTCTCTCCTCGTCCTCTCCATTGTCCTCCTCCTCCACCTCCGGCCTTCTCACCTTTCGTCGCGTCTCTTCCTCACGTCTTGTCTTTCTTCTCGTTGTCTCTCTCTCCTCTATTTGTCTTCTCCCCTTGCTATCTTTCTCCACTTTGTCGCGTTCGTCGTCTTGTTCCTCTGCTCTTTCTCTTTTCTTTTGGCGTTCTTCCTCCGATCTCTGAGTTCTTCCCTAGACGGATCTGGTTCGTCGTCTTCTTTGTCGACACGAAACCATATCGAGATCAGATGACAAAGAAGGAGGCATAATAGGCGGTGGCGCAGAGGCACGGGCGAGGCGACAATGTGGTGCGTTCTAGTGGCGGAGTTTATGTGGCGGCTAGGGTTTCCTAGAAACCCTAGCAACTTTTGTTCATTTATTGTAAAATTATTTTTAAGTCCTTGAACATGTTATTTTTTCATGTAATGTCCCTGAATTTGTTGTTTTTTTAATGTTGCTGAATTTGTTGTTTTAAAATTCATTTTATCATTTGTTTTAAAAAATATTATTTTTTGTTCACAATGGTTCACAATAATATACA
The DNA here is from genome assembly GCA_948243855.1 of Flueggea neowawraea. Lineage (NCBI taxonomy): Eukaryota > Viridiplantae > Streptophyta > Magnoliopsida > Malpighiales > Phyllanthaceae > Flueggea > Flueggea neowawraea. The sequence continues at coordinate 19,567 of CAODLS010696177.1, forward strand.
ATATAATGTACACTATTTTGTGAACCATTGTGAACGTCAAAATCGACTCTGAAAAAAATATTTTTTACGGGTAAAATTAGTTTAAAATTTCTTAAAAAATAATTCAAAAAATTTCGTTTAGACATATAAAATAAATAAATAATGTGAACCATTGTGAACTGTTGTGAACCAAATTTATGAATAGTGTGAATTTGGTGTTTTTCAGTTCAAAATGGTTCATAATATTGTATAATATAATGTACACCATTTTGTGAACCATTGTGAATGTTTAAATCATCCTTGTAAAAAAAAAATATTGAGTGTAAAATTCGTTTAAAATTTTTAAAAAAAATCAAAAAAAAACATTTAGACTTTTTAAAAAATATGAATTATGTGAATTATTGTGAACCGTTGTGAACTTTTTAAAATATGAATTACGTAAACAAAAAAAACTATCACACATGTAAACCGTTGTGAACCTTTTAAAATATGAGTTGCGCAAACAAAAAAAAAATACCACACATGTGAACTATTGTGAACTAAAAAAATTGCTAAATTTGTTGAAATTTTTTAACATAATAATTAAGAAAAAAATCATTTAGACTTTTTTGAAATTTGAGTTGCGTATCCTACTGTGAACCAAAAAACACAATTTAAATTACAAATATTTTTTTGAAAAAAAGTCAATTTCTCTTTAAAAAATTAATTTTTTTCAAAAATATGGCAATTTCTCTCAAATTTTCAAAACAATGACATTTTTTTATATGTGGTAAATATTAAGTGGTATTTTTTGTACTTTAAATTTGACATATTATTTTTAATAAGTGATATTTTTTTATTATAAAGTTGTAATTCTTTCTTTGTTCATTTGAGTCGTAACAAAAAGCCAAGGGCTTTTTTTTTGAAGAGAAAATTATCAATAAGCCAAGGGCTTTTTAAGAACATGGTTTTTGTTCCCACCATAACACAAAGGAGTGGAGGACGATGCAACACCTTGGACCCTAAAACAAGCTCTTTCTCATTTAATCAATCTAGTCTACACATGTACGAATAAAAAGTATGAAGGTATATTAATTTTTTTATAAGTATATTTAAATTTAAAAAAAAAAACAGTACGAGTAATAGTCCTACCCATATCAAATCGTAATTATATCACCTCGTAAACTTGTGTTCATATTTGTGCACATCTTCACTCGTCTAGATTACCTGAATGTAATATTAAAATGGAATTGATGTCAGCAAATACTCGTTTTTAATCGAAAAACGGATGTGGAAAAACTTCCATGCACCAACTATACCCCGAAATTCACTTATTGCAAGTTTTGTTCTTGACTTTGAAGAATCTTAACTTTTAAGCAACAATTCGGACCAAATTCTATTATCCATAAAATGTTATTCTGTCAAACTTGTAAAGAGGAGTAAGACTTAGAAACATATGTGCAGAGAAAATTCTTTCAAAACTGTCTTCGCCTTCGGCTTAGCAAATATCTACAAGCCAGTTTAATTTAGACCCAATTTCACAAAAAGTTTAACCAATAGAAGACTTAAAAAATAACATTATCAAATGTATAGTTATACATTGTAAAAAAAATAAAGTTATATATACACAATAACCCAATAAATTAAACTTGGACTAAATGTAGAGTCTGGTTTAAACGTTCCATGCGTAATTTATCATTTGTTTCATATCTAAATTTATAACTCATGTGAATTTTGAATAGTTGATTCAAAGAAAACAATTAAGTTTTTAAGGCAGAATATTAAAAAAAAATTGATTTTGATATTGTATATGTGTACGAAAAGTATATTAATTGAATCAGAATGTTTATCTAATCATGAATCGTATAATTTTTTTTTAAAAGATTGGTTATGCAAAATTTGAATGGACACTTAATTGCTCACTTTTAGGCTACTCGGTCCCTGAAGTCGTTCCACGGGATGCCTGCTCAGCGTTTTTATTGTTATTTTATTAAAGTCACTAGTTCCTAGCCCCTCAGTTTTTTTATCCGTAATCCAGATGCTACTTTAAGAGTCTCACGAGACGCTTATTCAACTTTTCACTAAACACAATTTTATTTTAATCCCCGTTAGAGTAAATCTGACTGTTGGATCAAAACGATCAGATTTTGATTTTTTAAAAAAAAGGATTGTGTCTGACACATGTAGCCCGTCCTCCTGCAGGAGAACATGTTACGACATGGGGACACAATAACGCGTCCCCATGTCAGCGGCTAAGATCCCAATACGGGATCCTAGCTGCATTATAACCGACCTTAGTTTGAGCCATCAATGAGGAATAATGCACAATCAGATCAATTAAATCAAGATATTAAGGAAACATTGTCACATCTTTTGTCTAATATGCACGTTGTTTCTCACATCTATAGAAAAGACAATGGTGTTGCAGACAAGTTTGTCAATCATGAAAAATCTATTGATAGTATGGAACGATGGCCCTCTTTTCATATTTTTTGTGGTTCCCTTAATTACGATAACTTAAATAGAGTTGAGAAGCTTTGTTTTGTTAACAGTGAAATGTGTTTTTTGTTTTGCTTTCTTGCCCGTCTTTAGGGTTGTAATTAACTATTCATTTTATTTTCTTCTTCATTCATAAATTTGAGCTTATAAAAATAAAGAGACTGCACTGGATATGTCAACTTAATTGGAATATCTTGATGTAGTAACTGATTCTTGAATATCATACCTTTATTAATATTAATATATATGTATTAAGGAAACATTAATAAATTGGATCTTTAAACAAGACGTTAATTTTATTTACGGTCACTAAAAATTTGGTTTGTCCACGGTCTGGCCACTAAGCTCTATTTCAGTCCCAGAATGCAACAAATGATCAGCTTTGGGTCGCACGTTATCACTTTGGCCATTTTGTTGAAACCTCAGGGCAAAGTGATGCAATGCATGACACGTGTTGTGTCACAGGTCATTTTTAATACAAAGAGGCCAAAGTGACAACATGGAACCCAAAGTTAATCGTTTATTGCATTATGGGACTGAAATAAAGTTTACTGACTATATTGTCAACTAACCAAATTTTTAGTGACCGTGAGTAGGATTAACCCCATATCAGCATATAATAAATTTTGTTAACCAAGCTAAACTGTAGCTATCAGATATGTGAACAAATCTCAGTGAACCTAATCACATGTTGTATCTTGACATTATTGGTTTTAATTTTAATCTAACGAATAAGAGAAATTCCACTTCTTTTTTTTTTTACGGAGTCAACCTAACTAAATTAACTTGAGGTAATGCCATTTATGTGCATATTTAATCTAGCAAAATTGGTGAATAAATGAGCTGGTCCTTTTTTCTTCAAAACGATGTAAACAAATCTGAAAAACAATTATTTGGAGATAAGTACTTCACTTTTTTTAAAAAAAATTCAGCAGTTTCATTTTTTTTTTATTTTAAGAGAAGATGAAGGTTGTGTGTTATGAGAGTTTTTTTTTTTGGACTCTGGGACCGTAAAAGTGAAATGAGAAAACATACTGAGTGATTTATATAATATGTTAAACTTTATGGGCCTAAAAAATAATTTTCCAAATATAAAAGAATTAATTATGCGGGACGTCAGTATAAACCTTTTAATTTTAACAAATAGAAATACATATTTTCTAATTAGTAGAGTGCCAACTTTTTAATATTCAGTTGTCTAGATACCATATTTTTATAATTGAAAAATGCCACAGTTGATCAAATAAAGTCAAATTCTCGTCTCATTTTATTAGTTTTTTCTCTATCATCGTCACTTTCTCTCCTCTCCTCTGCAACACTCTCCTTTATCTCTCTTCCTCTCCTCTCTCAATCTTATCCCTCTTGAAACCCTAGCAGCCGAACCCTAGCCCCACACCTCTCTCCTCTCATTTTCTCTCTCTTGGGTCTACTCACTGCCACCTGTTCTCATATGCCTTCGTTCTCTCTCATCATCGTTGTCCTCTCTTGTCTCGAGTCTTTCTCCGCCACCTCCCTCATTCATGCCCTCCTCACCGTTTTCGCTCATGCTCTTATTGCTCCTCTTGTGCTTCCTGTTCGTCGTTGCTCGTCCTTCGTCTCCGCCATGTTGCCTTCATCCTTCGTGTTCATTGCTAATCATCATTGTCGTCCTAAAGATCGAGGTCTGTGTTGGCGGCTATGGGTGGTGGCTAGGGTTTTCTGAAACCCTAGCTACTGGTTTTTAGTTTTGTTGTAAAATTGTTTTTTACTCCTTACTTTTGCCCTAGTTGCTGGAGTGAAGGACGCGACGGCTAGGGTTCCAACCCTAGTTGTTGCCTTTTTTTATTTTTTTATAATTGTTTCATTATTGTTAAAAATGAGAAAAAATTTAATTGTGTTTGTTTAGGTTATTTTTTATTGACTTTGGTTGATTTTTTGAATTATATTGATTTTGTGCAGGAATTGATACATTTGGAGACTTGCGGATACATTTTAGAGACTTGTAGATACATTTTGGAGATGTCAATAAACCACTAGACACCAAATTATTTTTTGATAAATACCATAAAACAAAATTAATAACATATAAATAATTAAACTTAATTTAAGAAATACATATTACATAAAATTTATTGAATTATTTTTTTGTAACAAAATTGTGAAATTTAAATATTTTTGGAGATTTTTAAAAATCATCTAAATTAAACTAAACTTTCAATTAAAAAAATTGTGAACTCTTTTCTGAACATTCAGAGATATCAAAAAAATTGTATAAAGAACTTGTGATTTGGATATATTTGATATGCAAAAATAAATTGTGACTTGGAGACATATGGATACTTTTGAAGAGAGTTTTTTTTCCCTTGGATATGCAAAAATCAATTTTTTACTAAAAGATCACAATTTTTTCACAGAAATAGCATTTGTCAAATTTAGTTTATTTTATTTGACTTTTTTTTTTGAAAACTTGAGTGACATTTATCAAAATTTAAATTTTATTTCAGTATAAATGTTAAATTTTTCTAATATAAAAGCAAGAACCCAAGTCAAACTATAAAATCGTTGAATAGATGTACGGTTGGATCTAGACATTACACTCACAAGTCATCACTCCCAGATCAACCTGTTGATTTTAAAACCATGCTACCCACAAACCCCACCCAATAGGGATGTTAACCTATTTGTATTCAGTTAATGCGAGTATTATTTATTTTGACTGAGTATGAATACATGTACGGATAATATCTGTATTTTACTGTACATGTATAAGTAGGGTATAGTTATAAGAATATCTTACCAATACCTTTACCTGTTGGATAATATTCATATTCGTACTTGTTACTCATTACCCATACCCGCTACATATATATAAAACATATATTCATATATATAATACATACTTACACACACACACATATATATATATATATATATATATATATATATATACACACACACATATGTATTATATATAGTGGTTTTTACACAATACACCTACAATACTTTATAACATTTATTTTGTACTACCCACTTTTGCATATTACATATTCACTTTTCAATTTTTTCAAATTCACAAAAGTACATTTTCAAATTTACCAACTCTTATTTATATGTTGTCGAAATGTTGTTGATATTCTATTGGTGTTGTTCTATTTTTAAAAAATTAGGGTGTTGTTTATGCTATGTTTTATTTTTTAAAAATTAGGGTGTTGTTTATGTTATATTTGTAATTTGTATATCTTTTACAGAAATACAGAACGTACAAGTATTAGTTTTATAACTTGTTTATACTATGTTTGTAACTTGTATATACTATGTTTATGTTATATTTATGATTTGTTTATGTTATGTTTCTAACTTGTAAATCTTTTACAAAGATATAAAACATACAAGTATTAATGTTACAACTTGTTTATACTATATTTGTAACTTATATATACTATGTTTATGACTTGTTTATTTTATGTTTTAATTTTTATATCTTTTACAGAGATTCATAATATACAAATATTAATTCTACAACTTGTTTATACTATGTTTATAACTTGTATATACCATATATATAATATATAAATATATATAATACATATAAACAACATATATATAACATATAAACTACCTATAAACAACATATAAATAATGTATAAACAAGTTATAAAGAAGTTTTTAAAAAAGTCTGAAATATAAACAGAATTTAGACAAAACCTAAACAAGTTTCAAACAAATCTATGAAAATGTAATTTAAAAATTTCAAGCAATAACTTATCACATTACTATTTCATTAACTACATTTAGTTATAAATTATAACTTTTATATTATTTTGTGTGAATATAGTATTTCATATTATCTCGGGTATTTTTCTAATCTATTGTTCTAAATTGATGATATATTATTTGTTAAATTAATTAATTAAATTTAAATCACGGATAAATAAATACCCTACGGATAAACAAATACCCCGTGAATAGGATACATATAATAATTTTTACTACCCACACAAATATAAATAAAATTTAGATATATAATATAAACTATAAATACAAATAAAAATATTAATATACTATACGTATTGCCATCCATCTCTACCACCCAACCAAAACCCCTCTCCACAAAGACCAATTTAATTTATTTTATTTAACCCAACCTTCACAGAAACTTCGCATCCAAAGCCCAATAAAACCAACCCATCCCCATCCTCTTTTACTTGACCAGCAATCCCAAAAAAAAAATTAAAGAAACCTAAAAAACGAAAAACAACAAAACCCCTTTCCTCCTTCTCCGTCTTATGTAGAGGAGTAGTATCCCTGTTTGGGTCCAAAGGTTCTGCTCTCCATTACTTTTTGTTCCAGTGTCGTGTTTGACTGGGTTGTCGATGACTGTTGTGACGGCTGACGCCGGCTGTGACGAGAGGTGGCCGCCGGGGTTCAGGTTTCATCCGACGGACGAGGAGCTGGTTTTGTATTACTTGAAGAAGAAGATCTGTGGGCGGAAGCTTAAGCTTGATATCATTCGTGAACTCGATGTTTACAAGTGGGATCCTGAGGAACTCCCCGGTATTTTCTTCGTTTCTTTGCGTTGACTTGTATTCTTATACAAAATTCATTCGATCGTTCTTAAGTGGCTTTTTTGATATTTGTAACCTGAGATTCTGTGTTTTGGTTGGATGATTTTTCCTCCTTGTTGATTTTTTGTGTTGTTAGATCTCCATTTCATGTCGTTTCATTTGTGGGTTTTGTTTGCGATGGTTCTTCTTCGCAGAGATTTTTTTGTTTGGTTTGATTAGACTTTGATGTACTCGAAGTTTCTCTGAATTTAGGTAATCCTTTTGTCGGTTTATACATATTGCTTGTTTTCGAAATTGATCCTTTCATAATTCGTAGAAGCACTGATTCTCGATTTTCTTTTCCAACTTGTGTTTGATAAATTTTGGGGAAAATTACTGATCATGGATTGTTGTTCCGAACTAATGATCTTCCTCCATGATAAAAGTTGATGCTCTTTTTATGTGCTTTTTGTTGAGATAATTGATCCGATTTCTTTAGAGGACGAGGCGTGATGTTGTGGTTTTGTCTGCAATAACTCTTTTTGTGATGGGTATAAAAATGCTGATTGTAGGATGATCTGTATTGAGGCACACAGACAGCCAATGATTCCATAAAAGATATTCATCATGGTTTGTCTCTCTTTGTGGCCGATTAATTCTTTAGTTGTCTATTTTTCCCTATTCCCATCTGAAGCAATATTTTGACACTGCGGGGTCATCTAATTCGTTCTGATAATTCTGGTATTAAGCAATCATTGTATGTTTGCAACTCCTCTGCAGAATTTGGAAGATATAAATATCTGTTTACTGATTATTTAAAATCATTTTCAGGACAATCCATGTTGAAGACTGGAGATAGGCAATGGTTCTTCTTCAGTCCTAGGGATAGGAAGTATCCTAATGGGGCTAGGTCAAACAGGGCAACTCAACAAGGTTACTGGAAAGCAACTGGAAAGGACCGAATTATTACATGTAATTCTCGTAATGTTGGAGTGAAGAAGACCCTAGTTTTCTACAGAGGCCGAGCACCCAGTGGTGAGAGAACTAACTGGGTGATGCACGAGTACACTTTGGATGAAGAGGAACTCAAAAGATGCCCAAACGTCAAGGTATGGATATAATTATTCTTTGTGCCATTCTCTCCCTGCATTTCTTTGCTAACTGACGTTTTCTTTCAGGACTATTTCGCACTCTACAAGGTTTTCAAGAAGAGTGGAGCTGGTCCCAAAAATGGTGAGCAGTATGGAGCCCCATTTAGAGAGGAAGACTGGGCAGGGGACTATCCAGAATTTAATGTCCCTGTCATTACAAATAGTCCTGTCAAAAAGCAGAATGATGTCGCTCCTATAGATGATGAAGAAGCTGACGGCAAAGTTGTACCACCATTAAGTGATTCGGAGTTAGATGAAATCTTGAAAAAATTTGCAGATGAACCTCTATGTGAGCAGCATCAAATCAGTGATCAAAACTACTTGCTGCCTCAGGTTGTCTTTGTACTCTTTTCTTTCTTTATTTTGCACCTAAAAATTTCTGATCTAATTGGCCCAGCACTGCACTAATGTTTATATTACTACCCTAGATTTGGTGTGTGTATATTAGGAAAAACAGCTTTAAAATGAATTACTTATTTACGCTTTCTCTTGGATGTAATTGCAATGTGACTAAAAATATTTTTAAGGTGATAACCATTGCTGCATCTTTTATCATTCTTATTGTTTTGTTTTGCTTGAAGCCATGTTTTACTGAGCTAAATAAATTATAATAGGTTGGTGAAGAAGAAAGCCAAAGTACATTGGTGGATCCATCCAACAGGGATTTCAGCTTTCTGGAGCCAATCAAAGGGTTTGCCCCCAGATGTCAGCTGCATGATAAGCAGGCTGCTGTTGAATTCAACTATTCAGGTGGATCTGCACTGCATTCACATGAGGCATCTGAAGTCACATCCGCTCCTGAGAATTCTCAACAGGCTATTATTCACTTTGCTGAGGAGGATTTTCTGGAAATTGATGATCTCCTTGAGCCGGAACCTACATTATCTGTTGGCTCAAAGCCTTTGGAGAACTTGGGGTTTGATGATTTTGAGGGGTTGAGTCACTTTGACCTATACCATGATGCACAAATGTTTTTCCATGAGATGGAATCTGTTGACCCAGAACCAATTTTGCATCAACAAATGAATTTCATAGGAAATGAGCCAGTGAACCAAGTTGGTTCCCAATTACAACAGCATCATGTGGCAGACCAGATTGGTGATCAGTTGCAGCCACTTTTGTTCTCAGATCTTGATTACCAGTTGCAGCCACAATTTATTGGTGCGGGTCAGATAAGCAATCAGCTGTTATTGAATGACCAGAGAAGCAACATTGTTTGTTCGTCAGAATTAAATTTTGAGACTCAACCACCTTCAGGTACAGATGAGTGCGCGTTTCACTGTTGATGAATTAATTTTCAACTCCTTGTTGTACCTCTTTTACTAAGTCACTTTTTCGTGTGCACAAATTTGCTTCCATCTTGTCCCATCCTTGCCGATCAGATGGATGGTCTGCAAGGGAAAAAGGCTATATGAACCTGGGAAATTGAACCAGATTCAGCAGCTCTTCTAGTACAAGTATTTCTGTGTTTTAATTGAAATGAACTGCAAAAATGTAGTATGGTCTCTAATTCTAGGCCATTTTGGTCATATGTCCAGGTGATGTTTGCCAATATATTAACAATCCAGATGGACCTATTCAAAATCAAGCTAGCAATGAGGACGGTGGTGCCACTTGGATCTCTTCTACTCTATGGTCTTTTGTGGAGTCAATACCTACTACTCCAGCTTCAGCTGCAGAGTCTCCTCTAGTCAATAAAGCCTTGGAGCGGATGTCTAGCTTCAGCAGGT
>CAODLS010696207.1:0-16419 GCA_948243855.1 Flueggea neowawraea
TGTTGCTAATCCATCTAATAGTCACCATGACTCACCAATGCATTACTTCTTGCAATTGGACTACAAACCAAACAAATGACACCATTCTAAAATTACTTTTATGTAACAAATAACAAGTCCAATAAGATAGTGTCACAAATTTAATTACTACTTTTCTTCCTATCAAATATTAAAAATTAACCATGCAGTATGCATTTACCCGAAACTGTGAAGAAATGCCCCTGCATTCTCCAATTCCATTATACAGAGCAGCAATAGCTTCATTAAGCATCTTTGCAACACCATAGTGCAGCTTTGCCAAAACTCCGACACCAATATTGCCTGTTTCTTCAGCTTTCCTAATATAAGCAGCGTACAACATTGCATCAACATCAATCACAAAGGACTAATTGTGAAACTTTGAATGAAAACAAAATTATTAACTTATTATGATAATTTTGCAAATTATAATGGAAACAAGTTACCTGACAGTCAATGTATTGATCACTTGGGCCTCAGGTAAACAAATGATTGTCATTGTATCAGACACGGATGCAGTAGCTTCTGCACTCTCTACCATGTGCAACGAAGAATTCAACTCTTAAAGTACGTATTTCTCAATCTCTGAAGTCTTTATGTTTACACCTTCCCTCTCTGTAATAAGAGTTATAAAAACAAGAGTCTACATGTTGGAGATAAACATTTATCTCTATCATGGAGACAAAATAATCGGCATCCATTGTTATTGTAATCTAATATTTATCTCTATTTAATTTAATACTTATTTGATTACAAAAATCGTATCCATTTTGATTGTATTACAAATTGTAATATCATGTAGATAAATATTTATCTCCACATAAAATCCTATCTTAATCAAAATATTGCACGTGAAATTGAATAATTTGCCTCTTAACAAAGGACTTACAAGTATTTATGAATTAAAAGGAGGAATAAAAATGTCCAAAATTTTTTTCATTACATCTATATATTTATATATGTTATGATAGATGGAGTGGTAATTAAGGTCTTGTTTGGTCGGAAAAAAAAGATGGTAATTAGTTTTCGTCAAACTCAACAATTAAACTTAACAAGGGTTTTATTTTAACTTTTTTAAGAATTAGTGGAATAAAATATAAAGTGTGTTTATTGTTTGGAACAACTGAAATAGAAAGTTTGCCTATTAAATTGGGGTGGAGAGAATAACACATAATAACTTAGCATAACTATATTGAAGCATAAATAATAAACTACCGATTATCAACAATAATAATTTCTCTTTTCTTCAAGATTCTTTTTTCATTGGCTATGGTGATCATTGATTGTACACGGTAGAGGATTCGTTTCTCGGGTTTCGTGTCAGTGGCCATCGCCAATCTTCAACTAAAACCCAAATTAAAACCCTAAAACACACAGCGCAGAGACAGAGGGGTTAGTCGAAAGATACAATAGAGCTTCACTGATTCCATTGGCGATATATAAGTGCATTACTACTTGTCCTTCTCAAAATCGAATTACAAGACCAATTAAACACTAATAATTCAACGTGCATCACACAACAGACACATTTCAGCTTCCATCCACAAAAATAGGTTTACCTAAAGATTCTGATTCTCCTTTTCATTAATATCAAAGAGTACCAAAAAAAGAAAAGAAAATATTTTATTTCTTAGGAGTAACTACAATGAAAAATTCCTGTCCAAACAAGACACTAATGAATGTAAGAAAATCAAAAATAACTTCAATGAAATTAAACGCAAGCAAAATGTTAAAGAATGAGCAGGTTGTTTCTATGAAATCAGGACAAACGTATATTAAAATGGTATATGAATATTGATGTAGGCTAAATTTACATATTAATTCAAGCATAAATTGATAGTATTTTAACCCTAAGTGTACTTAATTGTCTACGAATTTATTCTCTTTTCGTATTTTGTGTAGGGTGAATGAAATGCATGGATTGTTAATGAAATGTGATGGAAAAGACATGAAAAAAGCAGTTCTCAAAATGGGCCTAAGCAATGGAAAGAAATGAAGGAAAAATCGACTCAAAAGGAGCAACGTTCGTCGTCTCACCTTGCGATCATGATCATGGTGAGATGGTGTGATCAACAATTAAATGCTCAAATGAAGCAGTGAAGGGTACGATCATGAAGCAAGATCGTGGCTCAATCACGGTCATGAGTCACACCTTGAACTGCGACCGTGATCAACAAGGCAACGTTCCAACAAAGCAGTAATGGCTCACGGTCATGAGCTAGACCGTGAACAAGGCCGTGACTCATCCTTAAAGAGTGGACAAAATTGTGACGAGGAAAGAGAAAGTGTGGGGACTAAAGGCACATTTAAGTGACATTTTGGAGAGAATTTTTGTAGGGTTTTGATGTCATGTAAAAGGATATAAATACTCATTAAACTTACTCTTTTAGGCAGTCTTGGCGACGATTAGAATCATTCTCTGTCTTTTCAATTTTTAGATAAAACATTCTAGGGTTTTGTGCAAGAACACAAGGGAGAGCTTGAAGGTTGGGGATCTCTTGAATGAGACTTGAAGGCGTCCTCCACATCGACTCTTCCTCTATTTCTTCACATTAGTGTTTGATTATTTACCATGTTTTATTCTCACTTTTATTGTTTTATTTTATTTTCTTTAATTATGGTAGCTTAAATATCTTGTTATGGCTTAAAGATTTAGAGTATTAATGGATATTTGCTATTTAATGAACTGGTATTATTTATGTGCCTTGAATTCCTTATTTGAAGTTTATTTTTAATGAGTATTGTGTTTATGTTCTTTATTTGAATATTTGCGCATGGATTTGATTTAATTGCTTGTTATGCTTGACTATAATTATGTTTGATCACTATAATTATAGTTTTAATAAACCTAGTTGAAGTATTGAGATGTGAAGGTTTGGTGAGGTCTACAAGCATTGAACTTGTGTGGTTTATGATAAAGATATTTCTTGCCCATAAGGTGTTTGATGAAATTCTTTAATGGCTTAGTGAACCTAGTTTAACTAATTGAGGTCGAGAAGACACTTTTAGTAAATGTAGGTATGACATAAATGAACTTGAAAGAGGCTTTAGGCTAGTTTGGTAAAGAGAACACTCAATTCCAAAGCCCCATTAATTAATATAGCAAATAGGATTCTTTAATTGAAATCTTGAAATTCCTAACGTTTTGTTATTAATTTTTTATCTCTTTTCATTTCCAATTGCTTACCTTTGTTAATTTGCATTTCGAAATCAAAAACCCCAAAACAAATCATGGTATTTATTGCTTTTTCTTACGAATTGATCACACTTAGTACTCGTTCCCTTAGGTTCGATATCCCTTAGAATAATCCCAAGATAAAATTATATCGATTCTCATATGCTTGCAAGACACCAATCAAATATAGTCTAAAGACAAACATATCTTACATGCTGAAAATTCACAGAAGTATTCCCTTGTGTGGTGCTTAATCTAGACCTTCCCAAGAAAGCAAGTAAAGATGCAACAACCTCAGCCTGCATCAAAACAATACCAATGAGAGATATCAGATTCCAGTCATATATTAACAAACACAACGTGAACAGAAATACATGAAAATAATTAAATCATGACAAATAATTGAGGTAAACACATCAGAGATAATTGACTTACCTTCCAGTATATATGTGGCTTTATTGATGAATTCAGCATATCCGGCTGTGTTGAACCATGGAAAGACAATACATTTATTGATGAATTCAGTATGTATACATGATGGCAAATTAATCTAAGTGGTAGAGGTTTGACATAATTGAAACATATCAAATAAAGCAGAGACCTATCTAAAATGGCTACTCTAACTCATCCCACTGAAGTTGTCGTTTGTTTGGTGTTACTGTCGTCTGCAACTGTTGCTGGTGACGGTGCGATGTGGACTGGTGTAGATGAAGTTGTTGCCTGTATCATGGACTTGTCTTCTGAGTGTGCTTCCAGTAACAAGTAACTAGGTTCACACGTTTCAGCAACATTGGTTTGAAGGTTTGAAGATAGAAACAAACCTGCGAATACTTCTTCCGCTGCATACAAGAGAACGCAGTTTAAAAGAAGCTAATTGAAAGCGACAATCGAAAAAAAAATGGAAGAGAATCATATACGTATTCAATCAAGGAAACATAAATACTTGACATAATGAGTTTTGAGTTGAACTCCAAAAGCTAGTATAATCACACAGACTCTGCATCATTTAACACAAATAATGAACAAAGCATACAAATTTTCCAGAAATTGAAGCAACACAATGTAATCTAATTACACTTTAGCATTGGACATTTCAGAAGTCACTTCCCAAGCATCAATTTAAACAGTATTTTTTTGCAGCACTTATGATGGTAGCGATTAGCGATCGAAGTACTTGCATCCCATACTGAGATTGTTCACTCTCATCAAACAGCCATGATTTGGAGATGGTAGCAGCAGTCCTCTGTGCTGGTCTTTACCCAAACGTTGTGCAATGCAAAAGAAGAGGAAAGCGTACAGCAGTGTACACTAAAGAAGTAGGAAAAGTTGACATGCATCCAGCATCTGTCAACGCAGGGGTTCATCTTTTCCCTCTCCCGTACTTGGTTTATAGTGAAAAGGTGAAAACAACTGGTATTTATGTCCGAGACTCCACAAATATATCGGACTGTGCGCTCCTTCTCTTTGGCGGCAATCTCATTCCCAGCAAGAATGGGGAGGGCATTGAGATGCTTGGAGGCTACCTTGATTTCTCTGCATCGAAGAGCGTCCTAGAATTGATACTGGTAATGACCAACATTCGTTTCTTTTATCCTCATTATTTTTTCGGTTGATATTCATATACCAGCTACTCATGCTAAAGGATGACATTTCATGTTGTTGACTGTGTTTGGCAGAAATTGCGGGGAGAACTCGAAAAGGTACTTGAATGGAAGATTGAAGATCCAAGCTTGGACATATCTGTAGAAGGAAAAGGAGTTGTTTCTGCTGTGGTTGAGTTACTGCACAGCTATAATGTCCTTTACTAATACTTGTTTCCTACAGATCAAAATCTTCTTCCAAATGCGTTTAACCATATTAGCATTCTTTATCCGATGATTATTTGTTCATACTTTTCTCTAATCGGATGATTTTGTGATATCTGATACGTTAAGTGATTCTTAGTTAAAAGAGTATTGTATGAAGAATACTAGTGCGGAGAACAGAGACTTCTGATTAATTTGGTTAACTAACATTGCAAGAGTTCGAATCTGTGATTAATGCCCAACTAATTGATGAAAGCCTTCTGTACTTTCGCAACTCATCATATCTGTATCCATATCTATATCTATATGAATAATGAAAACAGCTATTTTTTTTGGAATGTAAAGAGGCATTTTGCACCAGATTTTTTTCAAAATTAGAAGGCTAAATTAATTAAAAAAAATATAAAATTTGACCCAATAAACAAAAATATCACAAATTTCAATTTTGTTTAAAAAAAATGAACTTTATCTATTGAATTAAAAGTTCGTGATATTGTTTTTAATTAGACCAAGTCTATGTTTTTTTAATTAATTTAGCCTAATTAGAATGTAAGTATCCTGTTAAGTCTTGCTAAACCTTAATATATGTCCATTCAATTCAATTAAATTCAATATTAATTAAAGTTTATTATGAGCTATTTTTTCAGAATGTCAAGTCATTATTTTATATATTTTGAGATAATTTTTTTGATTTTTTGGTTAAATCTTGGTTTATAATGAGTAAATTAACTATTTAATCATTGTACTGCGTTTGTATTTTATGTAACGGGCAAAATGTCATTGACAAAGTTTCTTTTCTCTCTTAGATTTAACTTGCTCACGTTTTAAATTTCGTGACGTTTTTCTCTTTTTTAAGGGAGAGTGGAGAGAATTAGGGTTAACTGCCTTATCAGAATCTTATTAGAAAATTTTGTATTCCGATAAAAAAAATTTATTCAAAAATTAATTAAAGCTGACTCAAAATAAAAAAATCAATTAAAATTGCTATAGAATTTAAACTTAAATAAATTATTTTTAAATTTTTTAATTTACCATTCATCTATCACGTCACGGTGCAGGTGCATACACTAGCACAATATATGAATTCATACAAAAAGAAAGTTCAAGAGACAATATCTAAGATTTCTCCATTGATTTTTTAAATTTTGTAATTTATAATTTTTTAAATAATTATTTTATATAATTAATTTTGATTAATATTTATTGGACAATTTAAATGTCATTTTATTATTTATAAATTTATTAATTAATTAAGGTGATTTAAATTCATCAATGATATATTATCAAAAATTAGTTTAAATATTAATTATGGAACTTTAAGAGACATATAAATAAATTTTATTTTTTAATTTTCATCAATTTATAGTTATTTTTAAATAATATAAAAAATAATGTATTTTAAGTCAACAAAAAAACAATTTAGCTAAACGAAAAAATACTACAATATTATTGTTAGTGGACGCTAATATCAATAGCTTCTACTATCACGAGATAAATTTTAGTGTGTTTAAGTTAGTTTTTATGAATGCATTATGCAATAAAAAAATATTTTATTTTTTCATTTAAATTATTTTGTTGAATAGGAAAAAAAAGAAACTCTTTAATATTTTTTACTTTTTTATAAATTGTACAAAATAGAAACTTGAAGGCACACATACAAAAAAAAAATATTCTCTCTAATACAAAATCAATTGATTCAACCAATATGACAGAGAAATTATTAATTTTTTTTAAAATCATAGTATACTTAATATGTATGTTAAAGAAAAGTTGCAAATGAACATTATTAATTATAATTATTTTCTATTTCTTTTGCATTAATAACTAAATAAAAATATTGTGTTCGTGCCATGTACAAACTCTTAAGTTAGTATATCAGAGTTTTGACTTTTGATCATATTTTTTTTGGTCAACAAGTTATTTGTATTGCCGAAAAAGGGGAGGTATACAACCAAAGTAAAAACTCATATACAAACACCCAACCCCTGAAACTAGACATTAGACCTGAAAGTCTCTGTTATACAACCCTCCATCCAATCTCCATCCCACCTTCTATACCATGTATGCTAATTCAAAATATAAAGATAGCAACAAAAAGCACTCCTTAGGAGCAATCAATTATGTCATCAACACCCTCTATTTTCAACGGAATGCTATTTAAAATTCTTCTAATCACTCTACTTTGACAGTAAGGTTCCTGCTGAAAAATAACAGCATTACATTTCCTCCAAATCTAGTAAATGGTGGAAGTGAACAACAATCTTCTAATCTGACTTCTCACTCCTCTGCCAGTCGCTCTGCGGGAGAACCAACTAACCTCCCTTCCCAACACATAGGGAGCCTTGAGATATCACTCATCTGCAACAAATTTTTCCAAATGTCATAGCAGAAAATGCACTCAAAAAATAAATGTTCAATGCTTTCCTCTTGCTGCCCACATAAAATGCAACTGTCATCACTCACAAGGCCCCATTGTACTAGTTTTTTTTAACAGCAAGCCTTTTCAGGATGGCCAGCCATGCTATGAAGCTATGTCGGGGTATATTATTTTTTCCCCAAAGAATTTTGGCCCAAGAAACCTTCGTACCCCTTCCTCTCAAGAACGTGACAACACTCTGAATTGAAAATTTCCCATTTGCCACAACTGTCCATTGAACTTCATCTTCTTGCCCCACCACAATTTTGAGTTTTTTAGCCTCATCCTATGCTAGAGCAATCACCTCATCAATAGGATCCGACAGCCTCCAATTATGCCCACCCCAAACATCCATGGCCTTAGCATTCCTACTCATCTCAGTATCTTTAATGTTAATATTAGTAAACAACTCTATTAGGGAATGTCCGTGCACCCATGGGTCAAACCAAAAAGAAATATCTCCTCTCCCCAATATGTACTTAAACCCTCCCCTAACCTTATCCCTAATCTTCAACAAACCATGCCATGCCCAACT
This sequence comes from Flueggea neowawraea, assembly GCA_948243855.1. Lineage (NCBI taxonomy): Eukaryota > Viridiplantae > Streptophyta > Magnoliopsida > Malpighiales > Phyllanthaceae > Flueggea > Flueggea neowawraea. Next base: position 7,950 of record CAODLS010696207.1, read on the forward strand.
TGTATCAAAAGGTTTGTTAATTCCCCAAAAGCTCATCCTTTTAAGTTTTGTTTCCGTAATCCACTTGGTCCATAATGATTCTTTGACAGCAATTAGTTCCCAAATTCTTTTCCTAATGGCAGCTATGTTCCAGATAACCAGATTCTTTATTCCTAGACCTCCTTCATTCTTGGGAGTACATAGTTTTTCCCAAGCCACCAAACCACCTTTGTTAGAACTATCCTTTCCAAACCAAAGAAAATTCCTACACTTAGAATCAATTTCATCAATAGCATAGGATGACAGTAAGAAAATTGAACTCCAATATACTTCCATACTGCGTAGAATCGAATTAATAAGTTGCAAACGACCAGCATAAGAGAGGTTTCTAGAGGTCCATGATGTAATGCGAGCTATCAATCGTTTAAGTAGACCAACACAAAGTTCCTGTTTAAGCCTAGAAGATATAAGAGGGAGCCCCAAGTATTTCACTGGCAAGGATCCCCCATTGAACTTGAATAAGCTCAACACTTCCCTTTTCTGGCACTCATTCACACCACTAAAAAATATAGAACTCTTATCCATATTAACATGCAAATCAGATGTGCTAGCAAAATAATCCAAGATAATTGAAATACTACGAAGAGAGGCCATATCCATTCCACAAAATACAAACAAGTCATCAACCAACACAAGATGATTAAGCTGTAGTGCCTTGCAGCCATGATGAAATACAAAACCAACAGGAAGATTGTCTTTGATGCTAATGTTTTATTTATTCAATATGCTCTTTCCAATAGTGTTTTTTATTAAATTGTTTACGCATTTATATTTTGTGAGAGTTAACAAAATAAAGAGTAAAGTTAAAAAGTATCATTGGAGAAAAAATTTATTTTGAATCTATAAGATTAATGTTACTCTTTATTTTAGAGGAAATTACACCAGGTATCATATTTTCTTTCACATTGAACATTTATAACCCATGAGTCATTCTTTGCTATTTTAAAACAATTACATTTTTAATTTCTATAATACAACAATATATATTTATTTCTTTAATTTTTCTCTCCCTATTCACTCTCTCTTTCCTTCCCGACTTCTCACCTTTCCTCCCTTTCTCTCTCCCCCCTCTCCATTGCTCTGCCTAACTCCATCTGTCTCTCCTCCTCTGCATCTTTCTCCTCCTTCGCTTCGCTCTATGATTTTTCTCTCTCCTTCTTTCGCTTCTTGGATGCGATTCCACCTCTCGCTCTCTTTTCCTATCTCCTTCTACGCCTCACTAGTCACTCCTCTCTAACTCCTTTTCCTCTTTCTGAAACAGGCAGCGGCGACACTAATCGAGACAACAAGGCAACGAAGACACTTCGGCAACGACAAAACAAATAGAAGCAACGCCTCACTCCCTCTCTCCTCTTTAACTTCTCTGTCTCTTTCTGAAACAAGCAGCGTCAACACTAATCGAGACAGTGGCCAAGGCGACGAAGACACGTCAACGACGACGATGCAAACGGTAACAAAAAACGGTGATAGCGAGACCTTTCGTAAGGTCCATTCAAAAGAAATCCAAAACCTGCACCGGACAAACCAACACACTTCTGGTTTCAGATCAAAGTCATCAACTCATATTAGGAAGATATACATTTGATTCAAAAAGTAGTGAGTGAAAGCATTAGGAAGAAAATTTGTTTTGACTCGTCTTGTACTCCCTTTGTTCTCTTTTCGTACTTATAATTTTACCAAGTAATAAATAAAAAATATTTGTATTCGGCTTGTACTCGCTTTGTTCTCTTTTCGTACTCATAATATTGTTTTGACTTGTACTTACTTTTTGTTGGTAGTTGTTCTTATTTATGTTGTTTTACTATGTTTGCAAATATTTGATCATACTGGAGTTGTACTCCATATGTACTCAGTCTTTGATGGTCAACAGAGCCTTCATAACACTACTATGTACTCTTTTCCACATGTACTCTAGTTGTACTTTGTACTCAGGTTGTACTTCGATTGTATTCCTTCTCATTGGCTTAAATGGTGTAGTCAAAACACAGTAAAACTATTGTATTTTGAATATTTTATTCCGTTTTTCTATTTTTGATTTGTTTTTCAAATGTTGATGTATTTGTGAAATGGTTTTTGTTTTTTGACTATTTTTGCATAGCCCTTATTTTTATCAAAAGTACTCTAAAAAATAAAGAGTATCATTGTAAATGCTCTAAGTATTACTCAGTTTCATTGGGGTTATAAATGTTAAACCAGGTGCGTTTACCATTACAATGCACCGTTACAATGCAGGCTTCAGCCTGCAAAAAGGTATATTTTTTTTTTAAAAAAAGAAAGAGAACCGTGAATGCCAAATTATTGCAAAAGAAGACGAAAGAACCAGTTGATGAAAGTTCTGTTTACCTTTCGAATGTTAAAATATTACGTCATCATAATACACTTAGGCCATTGCTACGAGTTAAAAAACAGAAACTCTCCATTGTTCTTCAAGCATGACTGATTTTTGAGAATTAAAGGGGAATGGGAATTCAGATTAGTTCTGATGCATTGGCATCTTTGATATTCAGTTCTTTCTTCTTTTTCTTGTTTTCAAAGTATTATTGATAGTTTGTCAACAGGAGATACTTTTACTGATGAATCAGTTAAATATAGTATTTCTGTGAATGTTCCTGAGCCATTTATGTCAATAGCTGTTCAACCTATTACAAAAGACTCTAGACGACAAGTCAGAACTTTGAATTGAAGTCCAATGTTATTTTAGTGTGTTATGGTGACACATGATTTAAAGTACTTTTCAGAAGGAAGATCCCACATTCTTTGTTTTCAGAAGGCAGATCCTATGGAATGTGTAGGAATGGATCCTACAATTTTGTTTAAATTCTAGAATGTGTTGTTACAATACTACTGTTATTGTGCTAAGATAAATGAGGTAGGAGAAGGGGTAAATGGATTTTTCCAGATCCACAGGCTGATGTTACTGAGGAGGGTTGGAATTCGTTCATACTTTTCAGATTGATGACAATTATCCAGATTCACTTCTTTGGAGGCCATCCCCTTCTGGTCTGTTCTCGCTGAAGACTGTCTGGTAAGTACTCTTGACGTTCTACTACTCGTATTTCCTGGTTTAAACTTGTCTGGGGACCTAAACATATCCCTCGGCATAGTTTTGTGTCCTGGCGTGCTATCTTGAACACATTTACATGAGAAGAAGAAGTTCAATTGGAAGGTTGTAGCTGATGCAGATTGTCTATTCTGTGGTGCAAGTGTTGAGCAAGTTGTTCATTTGTTTTTGAAGAAATTACACCACGACTGCCTTTCACAAATTTAGTTCCCTCCATTTTCCCATCTCTTTTAAAGTTAACATACACTAGCAGCGTCATTTTCTAAACAATGGGCTTCATTTCTTATACGAGCTCAAATTTATATTTTGATTTTTTTTTCTTTCTTCCTTCTTTTGTTTTCCATCCATTTTGGGTTAATTATGTCACATGTCACAATTAAATCACCCATAGTTTGGTAATTATGTAAATGCCATATTTCTAAATTTTAGTTTTTCCATATTTTTAAAAATCTGATCTTAAAAATGTCATATTCACTCGAATAAAAATAAATTTTTCACTAATTTCTCAATTTTTTTCTCACTTATCGTTCACTCCCCTCCTCTCCTCTCCCACACTCTCGTTTCTCTCTCCTGCTCTACTCTCTCAAACCATCGTTCTTTCTCATCTCTCAGCCTCCCTCCCTGTCCTCATCACTCTCTCTTCCTCCGTCGCACCTCGTTGCTCTCTCTTCCACTTGTCTCTCTCTCTTCCTCTCGTTGCTCTCTGTCATCATTGTTCTTCAACAAGTGAAGAGAGGGCACACAAAAGGCAAAACAACGGTGGGAAGACATTTGTCATTTGTAAAATTGAAATCTTGGATGGCATTTGTGAAATTCAGTATTTATTTTCTAATAAAGTGTAATTTTCCCATTCATTTTATTTATTCGACAATTTCCTTTTATTGTCTTTCTTTCCTCTTTCTTCTCACTTTCGTTCCAGCACTTTATTCAGATTTGTTCTCCCCAGTTTCCTATCCAGCGCTGTTCTCGCCGCAACCTATATCTTATTTGTTTACGGCCAAGTGAAGTTTCGTTTCTCAACTACCACAGGTGTGTCCTCTTAATTGTTCTCTTTTGTATATTCTTGTTCTTACAGAATGTAATTGCTCAAACGTAATTGCTCAAATGTCATTTTCTTTAGTTGACATGGCATTCATATCACATATTATTTTTCTGACATGATCTATATTATATTCTTAAACATTATTAGTTTCACTCAAGAAATGTGCAAATTCACAGGAAAAAGATTGGTGCATGATCATTTTAGTTTTTCTGTTAACTCTCAGTTGATGTCTTAAGAGGCAAAACAAGAGCACAGGAAGTACAGATGCATATTTTGTAGTTGAGGGCAGTGTGAGAACAAAAATGAATAATATATTGGGTTGTAGTAAGCTGAAATAATTTCTTTTTTTCCACAGAAAACACTTTGTCAAAAAGATAATTTTCCATTTAACAAAGAGAGATCATAACGAGTGAAAAGTGAACAAAACTAAAGTTGCTACCCTTACGTTACCAAAATATCAAGCACACTCTATTCTTATCATCATAATAGTTTCAAAGTATCCAAAATCAGATACATAATCATTATGAATGTCTCCAAAGCTCTATTTATGTGCCCAAAATTTTTCTTCACAAAGAATTTGCATGTCAAACTAGTGTCTTCTTCATTGTATTTAAACGAAATCTACATTCCTTACATTTAAACATCAATGGTAATATTTTTTGTTTTTAGAAAAGTCACTCTTAAAAGAAAAAACAGTACCTTTAGAAATGCTTTTATGTATCAAGTAATTTTAGTAAATGGCTATCTAACTTAAGAAGAGAGAGATGTCTCTTCAAATGAATGTCATTGTTCAGCTTAACTAAACATTTGTAGGACTCTCCTCTCATTGTGCTCTCTTATTATAGTGATTGAATCTTTGCTTAACTTAAAGAGGCAGAAAACTCCAATAGTGCAATGAATTTGTTTTTACCATTAATATCATGGTGTGAACAATTTAACATACGAAATTCACTTGTCAGTCTTCCTCTTTTTCCTTTTTTCTTGTAAAGTAGGTAATATCATTTCTCTGCCACTTAAAACACTACCTGTTTTCATTTTTTCGTTAATAGTTATCATATATTCTTATTCTTTTAAAAGTGACTATTTGGTACAAGTGCTTTGGAAAACATTAAAGGATATATTGTTTTGTATCTATATATCATCCTCACGGACGTCTAAATTGAGCGTTTTCAATTCGTAATCTATTTAGTATTCAGCATAAGAAAATGTATACAATTTCTACACGACAGGCTCATGAATTGAATTTCATTTCTATGATTTGATCTTCCGTGAAGTTTTATCTCCATATGCTATTTTGATTTTTTAATCTTTCTCATTCTGTGTATTAATTATTTCACTTGATCTATGAAAGCGTAAAAAATATATAGTAATTTTATTGAAGATCTTGGATTTCGCGGATGTTTCTATTTTGTTGTGAGCATCATGTCTAAACTAATACTTCTCTCGTTCTATAAAGATAGATCATCTTTCTTTTTTTATTTGTCTCAATATATTTCTGTTTTTAAATTAGTGGTTATAAGAGATTAGACCAAATTATATTTATTTAAGTATACATTGCATAAAAAATTTAAATTGGTGAGATAATGTGAAGATTATATTAAGAATTTTTTTCAAAGTTAATGTTTTTAACTAACCTAACTATTTTTTCTTAATCTGTGTGAAAAAAATTGTGACTTATCTTTATGAAATGAAAAGAGTATCTTAATCATGCAAGATCCTCATATATGCTTTATTTATTTATTTTTGTTGAGCACGTATTTGCCACTTTACCGTCTCCTTTTTCATCTGTCTATAAATTATTTAGGTTGTTGGTATATTTATGAGGTTTGGGCCTTGACTTTCAGAACTTGAGACCAGCCTTAAGTACCATAATTAATCTAAATACAATTATTTAGGAAACATATTTTTCACAAGTATGATTAGTGAATACAAAATTCTAAAAATTTATGCATGTAATACACGTGGCACTTAACACTACTGCTAGAAGATTTAAGAATGATAAAGATACGAAACTATTTGCAATGCATGCTTAAGAAACTGAGTCATCATAATTATAACACTTATAAATGTCAGAATATAGGTAAAACTTTTTTAGAAAATTTTATTCATCTTCTCAATTTTAAATTATTACAATTATTGAATAATTATTAATTAAAGAAAACTTTTTATTTTTAAATGAATTTAAAATTAAAAAAAAAGCATGATAATCTATATAATATATAAAAACTGAATACACTTTCGTAGTTATATGACATTTAACAAGCCATTATTTTAACATTTTACATTTCAAATGTATGACATGTGACAATTTACATTAAGATATTTAATATATTGGTGAATATTCACTTGCTTTATTAACAAAATAAACAAATATTAAAATAAATCATATGAGAATTTTATTATTATTTTTTTAATTTGAAACAACTTTTATTATATTCTCAAAATTTATTAGAAAATAAAAATAGTCTTAGTATCCCAGGACAATGTCTAGAGGTAAAATTAGTCAAATATCAATTTTTTTTAAATAATAGGGACTATTTAACATTATCATTTTACTAAAAAGTATTTTAATTTTGGATAAATTAAACATAAATTTTTTCTTAATTATAGTGAAATGCTCAAAAAATTTCTTTCATAAAAGTCAAGATGTAAAATAAAACGTTTTTGAACACCTTTATCCCTCTTTGTAATTTTAAATTACTATAATTGTTGAATGGCATATATTGCAATCCTTATCAACAAAGAATAATTAAAAACTATTATCAGAATATTGTTATTGTGTAGTATATCTCTTTCACTATAGATATCCATAGTAGTAATCTTTCATTTTACATTTAAAAACTGTCTACATGTAACGTAGTAATATCATTACATTAAAAAACATATTCAACTTATTAAAAAATTAAGCACATTCAATTAAGTTTTGTAATACCCCGAATAATTTTTATAATTATTTTTGAATAATTATATTTGGAGTAATTATTTTGAATAATTATTGGTGGATAATTAGTTTTGGGAGTAATTATTTTTGGATAATTATTATAAATAAATTTGGGTAAAAATTTGAATTTTAATTTTTGGTGATTGAAAGTGATTTATTAATTGAAAAATTTTTGAAAATTGAAAAAGAAAAATCTGGAAAAAAAAAGAAAAAGAAAAGAGGAGTGATTTTCGGTTGGGTTATTTACTGGTTTGGTTTATCGGTTTGGGTCACTGATTTAACGGTTGGGTTGATTCATACTAAATTGGTTTGGTTTATTTTTGTGAAATGGTTTGGATTTTGAAGATGGATGCAAAATTCATTAATGGTTGATTGAGTTCTTTTTATGGATTAGTTTGGTTAAGTTTGATTTTGAATTGGTTCAGTTTTGACTGTTGGGTTGGTTAGCTGGTTCGGTTCGATTGGTTCGGTTTGGACTGGTCAGTGGGTTCGGTTTGGCTGCTGCTACCTCTTTTAAAGCCAGCTGACCCGACCGACCAAACCAACCGACCTTCATCTTCTTTCTTCGTCAAACACTGTTCACCAAGCCCAGAAAACGTCTCTCTCTCTTCGTTCCTCTTCCATTTCCACCCCAAGATAATGTGATTTCCTCTTTCTCTCTCCTATTTTTGCTTGGTTTCATGGTTGAACCGACTGATTTTGGTTAGTTTTTGGTTTTTGGGCTGAATTTGAGTTTTTGATGATTTTGAGTTCTGATTTTTGTGATTTTTAGACGGTTTTGAGTTGGTTTTTGTTGGATAATGATAGATTAAGATTGAATGAATATTAATCTAGCTTAAAAATGAAGATTTGATGATTTTTCATTAATGGGTCAATTTGGTCCGAAAATTTGATTTTCGGTTCGGTATGATTTTGAGGTTTTTGATGCAAACTGAAGCTAGATCTAGGTTCAATAGGTTGTTTAGAGTTGATTGGAATTATCGGGAACATTGAGTTATGCTTGGTTCGGGATTAAGGACCATTTGGTGTGTTTTTGTAACGAAGGGACTAAACTGAAAATTTTGATTTTTCTGGAAAAATTGGAGGATTGGGTTTGATATTTGCCATGAGGGACGGATTTATAATTTTGGAAAAATATGGTTTGATTTGTAATTTTTGAAAATGTTAGGTAATTTTTGTAATTTTGAGAAAATTGAGGTTTTAATTGTAAATTGAGTTATTTGGAGGATTTAATTATAAATTATAAAAGTTTTGGGTTAATTATTAATTTCTGGAATTTCTGGAATTAATTATTAAGTTTCGAGATTTTAGGGACTAAAGTGTAATTTTACGAAAGTCGGGGCTAATTCGTAATTTTACACTAATTTTGATTTTGGGCCGTGAGTGA
>CAODLS010696417.1:0-17754 GCA_948243855.1 Flueggea neowawraea
TGAGTAAACAACACATCACCATTCGCAGGAATCGGCTGCACAACCTTCTTAGCCTTAACCTTCAACAACTTCTCCAATATATTCACAAGCTGACCAACAGAAACTGGGGAAGTATTCCCTAAATTGAACACTCTCAATTGAGCTGGACCCTTCTTAACCCCACCACTACCAGTACTCTTAGTAGCAGTATCCAAAGCACCTAAACAACCCTTAACTATATCATCAATGTAAGTAAAATCCCTAGACACTGAGAAATGATTAGGCCCTTCAAACACAGTTATAGGCTTGCCTTTCAGTATATCCTTAGTGAAAAAGAAATAAGCCATATCAGGTCTTCCCCAAGGACCATAAACAGTAAAAAACCTCAAACCAGTAATTGACAATCCATAGATATGATTATAAGTATGTGCAATTTCCTCACCAGCCTTCTTGGTGGCAGAATAGAGACTCGAAGGTTGATCCGTTCGATCCTTCTCCGAAAAGGGTACTTTTTTATTGAGTCCATAGACAGAACTGGAGGAAGCCCACACCACAGCAGGTTGCGGATTCGCTGATTTACAAGCCTCAAGCAATGTGACAAACCCTGCAATGTTACTGTGAACATAAGAAGCTGGATTCTTCATTGCATAACGAACCCCAGCCTGCGCAGCAAGGTTCATTACATGTGTGAATTTCACCAAATCAAAGAGCTTCTTCAACAAATATGCATCATTGATGTCTCCTTCCACTATAAAGACACCAGCTTTTTCAAGCAATTTTCGACGAGCCTGTTTCAATGAAGGGTCGTAGTAGGCATTGAAGTTGTCAAGGCCAACCACACCGTCGCCGCGACGCCGCAATGCGGCCGACACATGAGTACCGACAAAACCGGCTGCCCCGGTTACCAAGACTTTGAAACCGGTGGTTTTTGACCTGGGTCGAGCCGATTTGATGATCTGGTTCTCCCAATCTGGTCCACCGAGTTTGCGGCGAGTTTTGTTGGAATCTGGGGAAGAGAGAGAGTGTGGAGAGTGGAGAGAGAAGAGAAGGATGAGACCAAGTGAAATGCAGGTCCAAGACACAATCTTTGCAAGTGGGAAGTGGTTTCTGATTTTTTTAACGTATGATGGTTTGTCCATTGATGATAAAAAATGGTTTCTTTTTTAGTTTTCTGGGCAAAAGGAAGGAGGAAAATTGAGGGAAAGTGTCAGGGTTTCATAGATTGTTGAGGCAATTGATAAATGGGTTCGTTGAATGAAGAAGAAGAAGATGATGATGATGAAGGTGATGGATTGATTGTGGTATCTAAAGATTGGTATGGTTTTTGTGCTTTTTCGTTGTTTGTTGCTCTAAAGAGATAATCTTTTGGTTGCTTACAGTTGGTGTTGTGCTCTTTTTGATTCCTATCTCAGTTTCCAGCGAGAGAGAGAGAGAAATAAGCCGAATTGAAAAAAGAAAGAAAAAGAAAAATAGACAAGTTGAAAAGAAAGTGACGAAAAAAAAAGAAATCAATTATTTTGTAGAGGGTGTTGTTGGTATTTTTGTAGGATTGACAGATACTCAATGTGAACCAAATCAAGACTAGTTTGGAAAAGAATTCTCATAAGATTCAGAAAGATCCAAAACTTCAGGAATGCCGGTATTACCACGTCATAATTTTCATAACCACCATGGTTATTTATAACTTAATTATCCTTGCAGTGAGCCAGTTTTTGAAGGAAAAAAAAGTTAAAAAATTAATAAAAACGTGTGGACCATTCTCTTATACTGTAATTGTCTTAAATATGGTTGGTTGGTTTGATAAAAAATAAGACCACAGAAATGTGGTGAAAACATGTGGACCATAAAGTTACAAAGGGGCTTAATACCATTATACATGTGCATTACAGGTTAGGAGGGTCCGATCACATTTTGGCTCTTCTGCTTCCGTTGCCATTTTGCAAATGGAAGTAGCTTTGCTGTGTGGATCGTCCTTTAAGCACACCACACCACACTACCTCCGGACACATATGCATATATCAAATGTCCATTTCTCGGACATTTTTATATTTATAAGCATATATAACATCCATGCATTATTGAAGCACTTGTTCATTTTCACTTGTGAACTGGTATATGTATATATATTAACACGATGATCGTCAAGCCAAGCCATGGATATTATTCGTTTTGAACCCGCTATTAGCCTGCACACTTTTATTAATTTTTGGTCTCAACTCTTGCTCGAAGTAAAATCATGATACAACAAATCCGTTTTTGTTATTTATTGTTGACAAAATATCCTAGTGTTTTGTATGATATATTTTCAAAATTTAATCTCATTACATAAGAAATTCTTCAGTTGTTTTTTTATGCTGGTTTATCATGAATTTTGAATCCAAAATCTGACGTACAAATCTTTTTTTTTTTATTTACTAGTTGAATCACCATGAGGATAATTCTTGGGTTGGTTATTTTGTTTTAAACCCTTGTTGAATTGTACATTAATTATTACAATCTTACCAATGAAATGAAGCCAAAATCTGAATGCTAGGCAGTTCCACCGCCATCTCCATGTTAGAATTGCACCAAACTTGGCAACGGATCTGATACGGTTAGCTGTTTCTGAGGATGTGTTTACCAGTTACTATAATATGGGTCAGAAACTGAACACGAGATATTAAAAAGGATTAATAAACAAAACAGAGGGCAACACATTTTGTATAGTCGTCCAAATTGCTGCCATATTCTTCAACGAAAAACAAGGCACCGTCCATCCTGTCCATGTGGCCTAGTGGCCTATTTTATAGCAGAACAAATTTTCTGCTGATAGTGTGTGTGTCTGTATGAGGTCAATGGGGTTAGAGTGAGTCCAAAGTGAATCTGTTTCGAGCCCAAATTTAGCAAAAGCTTGTTAGCACAAGGTTCTCGTTGCCCCATTTCTGTGGACAGGTCAGGACCACCCAAATTCACAGTTACTAATTATGATCTTCCTTCAAGCAGTTTTCACTTCTCTCTCCACAAGAAACCCCAGTAAAACTATCTTTTACCTCTCAAAGATAACAGCTTTCTGTAACAACTATACCAAAGGATCATTCTTTCAGGCAAATAACAGATGAATTTACGTGTTTTGAACACGATTGAAGCCAAGCATGGTAAATCCAGACAAAGAGAAAGTGAATTGAAAACAGTTTGACATGGGAGATTGGCCACCTTGATTTCTTGCAGTAGATTTTTGGTATCATCTTTTGGGATAAGTTTGGAAGCATGGAATTTGAACATGATATGCCTTTGAAAAGAATTTCCTGATGTGCTTTGAAGATATAAGATATTTCTGATTTCAGAGGAAAAAGACTGGTGTGGATAGGTATGGTAGAGACAAACAAGTGTGGCAATAACGAAAAAGCACTAGATTACCTTAGCTATTTTTAAGGCCTAATACATGTGAATTCCTGAAATTGTATTGAATGTACAATTTTCTCGCTGAACTTTCCGTATGTTTACGGACCTCTTGAGCTCGTAAAAACGATATCACTTTACCATTCAAATTTAAAAAACGCTGCCGTATAACATCGTTTGTGATGATGTGACAGAGCTTGTCAATTGAAGTGTTGGGAGGCGAGAGTGACATAAAAAGTGGCTGACATAGCACCAACTAGGGCTGAGCATTTAAGGCCGGCTCGGCCTTAAAAAATAAGGGCTTTGGCTGGATTTTGTAGCTCGTAGGGTCGGGCCAGGCTCAAAAAATAGGCCCGCACCAATTTTCGGGTCGGGCCAGTACTTGCTTAGAAGTGGGTTAGCCCGGCCCGGGCTTATGTGTCGTCGTTTTGGCCAGCCTTTAAGGCTCCAAACCTCCAACCCTACCCACCACCATTCACTGCATTCACTCATCACTCAACAGTCAACACACTCACTCAATTCCTCCTCAGATCCTCTCTAACAGTCACAGACCTCTTCGCCGCATTCCCTCTCTCAATCGTCCAGTCGACAGTCGTCTTCGTCCTACCTACTGCTATCTCTGTCTCTCAATCACTCTCTGCCTCTTTGGTCTCTTCACTCCATCTCTCTCTCTCGCTCTCTCGATAGTCGACGACGACAACTCCGCCTCTCATCGTCGCCCATGTCTGCCACAAATTGCAACGTCGCCATCTCCGTCTCTCACCATCGCCCATCTCTGCCACAAATTGCATCGCCATCTCTGCCTCTCACCGTCGCCCATCTCTGCCACAAATTAAAAGTGTGGCCCACGGCTACCAGGCCAAGCCTTTTTGACCGGGCGGGCCTGGGCCAGGCCTGGCCGACCGGGCTTAAGATTTTAGAGGTGGCCCAGCCTGGCCCGATGCCCACCCTTAGCACCAACTGACCTAACATGTCATACATGTCACATCACACAATCCCCAAAATTTACCTCTCCCCAATTAAGGAACAAAAACATCGAAAATTTCTTCCTATTTGAAGATTTAGCTTAGTAATTAATTTTTTATTTTTCTAAGGCTTTTCGGTTTCTTCCAACTTCCTCTAATTGCTTCTTCTTAATTCATGAATTCCATAGACTTGATTGAGAATTTATTCCATTTGCAATTTTTGGACCTAGGCATAAATCACACAGATTTCATCTATGAGACCCATTTGCATAAGTTATGAATCGATGAAACATTGAAAGCCCAGAATGTGACTAATCCAAACAGAACAATATAAAGATCTAAAATTTTCACAAAACCGAATGGAACTTTTCACAAACAGATAATCAACAATTCTCATACAATATAAAGATCAAAACTTTAGGATAAATTGTATTGCTAATCTTTCAAACTACTTGAAACCAAACCCACAACGAAAACAGCACAAATTCTACTGCATGCATATTGAACTTCAACATTTTGTGAAACTAACAGCATATTTATGAGTTTCACATTGCAAGAATGAAGAAAAAAGACATTCATTCTCTGAAGACAGAAATACAAATGGTTTATGCTCCATGATGGGACAATTAATCAAATTGCAGCGTATATACAAAAAAGAACAAAATTGCATGTCGTTCCCCCTTCCTGACGCAATTGAGAACGGGATTGTGGGTAGAGGTACACACAGTTCATGCCAATTTTGTAGCTAAACTGTCAACTGAACTGAATGGTTCGTTTTACTAACTGCTCATCTATAATTGAACTGTTGGTTTCATTGGTTCGGTTCGGTTCAGTCAGTTTAAAACATATATAAAAGCTGCATTTATAAATAACAACATTACACGTCAAAATCTTAATACAATAAATTATTCTCCAAACAAATCAAAATAAAACATTTAAAATCAAATTAAATTCTAAATTAACATCAACAATTTAAACTAAAACCAAATTCAAAATAAACATAAAAAGTCGAATTTTTATACTCAACAAATTTAATCTAGTAAAACCAAGTCCAAATAAACATAAAAAGTCAAATTTTTAGCTTCAACAATTATCATCCAGTAAAAAAACTAAAAATATGATCCTTCTCCTTCATTAAACTTTTTTTTTTGAAATCTCCTTCATTAGACTTAGACATCTTAACCTATAAAAAGAAATATAATTATATTAAGGAACCGGCCATTATACATTCTTTGTACCACAAAATAAACACAATTTCAAACAGCATATCACAGTATGAAAAGCAAACTTTACCACCCCTACAAAAATGACAAAATGAACATGAACTGAAACAAATATCATGTAGCAAGCTAGTAACTTTGCAGCAAGAAGTCCTACACATGCAAGCAAGCAATACTATAGTAAAAGCACACAATGATAACAGAGAATTGTATAGGAAGGCCAAAAAAACCTAATTGGGGGGCAATTATTTTGCTAGCTTCTACAATAGGAATGCGAAACAAACTAGCTTTTTGAAAATGATTTCAATAATCTCATAAAAACTTATAAAAATCCCATGTATTCGACACATTGTCTAAGAATTGTTCGAGACTAAAAGCAACTAATCCCATTCATTGACCAATGAGTTTACTGTTGAAATAGTAGAAATGAGTTCATAGCACCAGAGAAGCTTCCAAAACCAAATGAATGGACCCCTTGAGGGTACCCTGGTGGTTGAGGGCGTTGTCCTAGTTCGCATTAGCACGAGTTCGAGTGGGAGCTACGACAACTGTGGATTGTCTATTGTCGCGGATCTGTGTCACGCAATAGAGTTAGATGTGCAGACCCAATACTGCTTGTCTCAATGCGGTGCTATAGTGATCTCACTAATGCACAGACCCAAGTTAGTTGTCGGTGTCAGTTATGACTCTTGGGAACATTCAGTAGCGGAGAGTTAATACCTGCATGATAATGCCCAATTAGATATGCTACTACTGGTCAACTCTGACTCTCTTTTTCTCAGTAAAAAAAAAACAAATGACTAGAAGGAGATCAATCTTTCTGCTGCAATCACATTAGATAGTACAATACAACCTACTATCCTGTTATGTTACCAGATAAAGACATGTTGTTGATTACAATTAAAATAGCTCAGTATGGACAAACTAATAAGATTTTCCTTTCACTAATTAGCACTGAAAATTCATATATAAATTTTGAACAATAATCATCCGCCAGAAATAAAACAATAAGGAAAGAAGAAAATACTGACGCAAAAAAAGTTTCAATTACTTCATCCAGATAAAGTAATCGCCAATCACCAAAAAAAATCAAAAGCATGAACATATGCATTGTCTATACATGAAAAAGTGCTTGATACGCAAGATAGTGCATAGAAGGCAGTTGGCAAGATAATGAGTAATGACAGAGAATTGAGGAGACACAAGGACAGCCTAACCCCAATTCCATTCTACGAAGGATGTGATAGAGCATATAAGAAGATTACTTGAAGGAGCTCTCCGGTAGAGAGGAAGTGAACGGCGAGAGAGAGGAGCGAAGGTTCTTTTGGATGAGAAAAGTCGAGAGAAAAGGAGAGTGGTGGACAAAGAGTGAAAGAGAATAAATCTAGGGTTATTGGCTTAGATGCGTAAATGTATGAAAATAAAAAATGGTGACATTTATGTAATAAAAGGTAGGTTCGATTCAGTTTTTAAATGACAAACTGCAAGTCGAACTGAACCTTTTGATTTTCATAATTCAACATCCGTAGTCATCTATTTTCCTTCGATCCAATTCAACTCGGTCGATTTTTTGGTTCAGTTCATTTTTATGTGCACCCCTGATTGAGAGAGCCAAGGGTTTCCGAGAGGAAGAGATCGACGGGTTTTCAAAGGGATAGAGTGACGCGAAAGGGATTGCGAGCGACGAGATGGGATTGAGAGGGAGAGAACGACATGATGAGATTGAGAGGGAGAGAGCGACAGATTGATATGAGATTGAGAGGGAGCGATTGTTTGAGAGGGATAGAGAGGCAAAAAAGCGATGCAGAAGAGATAGGCGGTTTGAAAGGGAAGAAAAACGGCGACATTTAATTTTGTGGGTTTAATGGTCCACATGGATTTGCTGAGTTGGATGATTATTTATGACGTGGCACGCCAGTTATTTTCCATGTTGGCATTAAAAATCCACGTCACACGCGTGTGAGATAATCGCTATTGGCTTGGTGTTATACGGCTGCGTTTTTAAAGTTTAAGGGATAAAGTGATGTCGTTTTTACAAGTTCAAGGGGACCCGTAAGCGAACGCAAAGTTCAAGGGGGAAATTGTGAGTTCATTACAAGTTCAAAGGGCTCACTTGTATTCAGCCTATTTTTAATGGCTAGAAATGGGTCATGACCACACATAATTGCGATAGCCTGGGTCCCTTGAGCCCTTAATTGCTTTGAAATCCCCTCTTCAAAAGGCTAACAACCTAACTAGTAACTACCATGTGCGCATACATATACCTGAAATATTCAAGCACATAAACTTGCCTAACAAATTATAATAGAAAAAAACTGTTGTAAAGGAAGATTGTATGCGATAATAGGCTGCAGACCTATTATTGCCTCAATTCATAACCACAAATAATCATAACCAAAGTTTTCGGCAGTCTGATGAGATAGGCAACTCCAGGAATAAACATGAAAACAAATAAAGAGAAGAAACCACTTTGCTTTTCCTTATTCTAGGAGATGCAAAAATTAACTTGCCCTGCCTCTGTTTCTTGCTTATGATACATGGTCCTCTCAGTTACTACATTGCACAATTCTATCCTATTTGCATCAAATTGTCGAAATCTTTGAATGCAGAGCAAGAATATATGTTTTGTCGGATTGGAAAAAAATACAATGGAACAGACGACAGGCCTAAAAGAACGATTTGGCTGCTTCAACAACAGCTGCTGCTGTGATTCCAAATTCCTTGTAGATGGTTCCAGCAGGCGCACTTGCACCAAATCGGTCAATACCGATTGCCTTCCCCTTGTCTCCCACAATCTTTCCCCATCCAAATGTTGATCCTGCCTCAATACTTACTCTAGATGTTACAGCTGCTGGCAAGACGCTTTCTTTGTATGCATCAGATTGCTCATCAAACAATTCCCATGATACGAATGACACAACACGAACAGCCTTTCCTTCCTTCCTGAGCTCATCAGCAGCCTTGACAGCAAGTTCCAATTCAGAACCTGTGCCAATGAGTATAACATCAGGCTTGTTACCTGAAGAATTGTCTGAGATTATGTATCCTCCTTTCTCAACCCCTTCAATGGAGGAACCAGCTAGCTGAGGAAGCTTTTGACGTGAAAGGGCAAGAACGGAGGGTCTTTTTCTGTTGAGAACTGCAACCTTATATGCACCAGCTGTCTCATTCCCATCAGCAGGCCGGAGCATTAGGATGTTTGGCATTGCACGGAAGCTAGCCAGATGTTCAACAGGTTGATGTGTAGGTCCATCCTCACCAAGCCCAATCGAGTCATGGGTCATCACATAAATAACTCCAGCTTCACTCAATGCAGATATTCTTATGGCTGCCCTCATGTAATCAGTGAACACAAAGAAGGTTGCACAGTAAGGGATAAATCCAGGGCTGTGGAGAGCAATCCCATTGCAGATGGCACCCATTCCATGCTCCCTTACACCAAATCGGACATTGCGTTCTTCAGGAGTGTTTTTCTGGAAGTCACCAAACATTTTCAGCAATGTCATGTTAGAGGAAGCAAGATCTGCACTACCACCAAGTAGACCGGGAAGAACTGGGGCAAGAGCATTAAGGCATTGTTGGGACAGATTTCTTGTAGCATCAGCGGGGCTTTCAGGAGTGTATGACTGAAGTATCGAAGACAAAAGACATTTTAATTAGTCTTGAAAAAGGCAAATAGAGATGCATTCGTACCAAAACTATCACAAGAATAATAACCAACAGGAAGTGCTTTTTCCCAACCAGCTGGTAATTCACCGGTAACGATAGATTTCAATTCTGCTGCTTCTTCCTTGTATTTCTTCTCATATTCTGCAAACTTGGCGTTCCATTCAGCTTCAAGAGCAGCTCCATTAGGAACATGACGACTCCAGTGCCTGCAAGTGCAAATGAGCTCATTGAGAATCTTAGCCTAAGAATATAATATTTACGGTAAATGCCAAGCTTCTTTAACTATTTACTTTTTAACATCCTCTGGAACAAAGAATGGTTCATGAGGCCAGCCAAGGTTCTTCCTTGTGGCCTCAACTTCTTTAGCACCCAATGCACTTCCATGCACACTATAGGAGTTTGCCTTGTTAGGGGAACCAAATCCAATGGTGGTGGTGACCTGTAATAGAGTTTAAAGTTAGAAGATTTTCACCTAGACATGTATGGCTCAAATTGAAAGATATAAAAACTCATGAAGGATCACAGTGTTACCTTAATCAAAGTAGGCTTATCTTTGACGGCCTTGGCTTCCTGGATGGCGGCACGGATCTCATCATATCCGGTGTTACCATTCTTCACCCAGATAACATGCCAACCAAGGCCCTCAAAACGAGTATCAACACTCTCAGTAAATGCAATTTCTGTGTCACCATCAATGGAAATGTGGTTGTCATCATACAGGGCAATAAGCTTGCCAAGACCCCAGTGTGCAGCAATAGAGCAAGCTTCATTGGCAATGCCTTCCATTTGACATCCATCCCCGAGGATCACATATCTTAAAAACAAACAGTAGTACAAATTAAATTTAATCAATCACTCTTATAATTCACAGTTACATATATTTGAATTGATTAAGGAAAACAATTTGATCGTTACGTATAGTGATCAACAATCTCATTATCAGGTTTGTTGAACCGAGCAGCCAAGTGCTTCTCAGCAAGGGCCAAACCAACTGCATTAGCAATTCCTTGACCAAGTGGGCCTACAAAAACCACCAACAAAGAGTGAATACAATACATTAACGCTCTCTTCATGGAGCTTCAGATTCATAGTCAACATTTACATAGGTAAGAGCTCTAACCAGTTGTGACTTCAACCCCAGGAGTTTCAAAGTTTTCTGGGTGGCCAGGAGTCCTACTTCCCCACTGACGGAATTGCTTCAAATCCTCCTCCTGTTTAAGAACCAATAATCAAGCTTATTATCGCTAACTATACAACCGCAGAAGACAATTGAGAAACAAACAAAATGTGTTCCTAGGGAAGGAAAAAAGACAAAACATATATCTTCAGCATCAATCCAATTCTAATTCTAATCAATAATTCCAAAAAAGAACCAAACTTCCAAATGACAGTTAAAAGAAAAAACGAAAAAGCTCATACCTTTACACTATCATAGCCAGCAAGATGAAGCAGAGCATACTGCAACATACACCCATGACCAGCAGACAGAACAAACCGATCACGGTTGAACCAATAAGGGTTCTTGGGATTATACCTCATAACCTCATCATACAAAATATGACCCACGGGAGCACAACCCATGGGAAGACCCGGGTGACCCGAATTAGCCTTCTCAACCGCATCAATAGCCAGGAACCGAATAGTGTTAATAGACTGCTCAACCAACTCAGTGTCGGTCTTCTCAAGAGTCTCAACAGCGGCGGCGCGGAGGGAGGGGGGGAGACGGGGGAAGAGACGACGGCGGGAGGAGGCGCGTGTGGGTATTGAAGGCTTGAGGGTGGAGATGAAGGAGAGGGACTGAGGTGGGGCAGGAGAGGAGGTATAGTTGGAGTTGGGGACAGTGCGGGAGAGGAGAGAGAAGGTGGAGGAGGCGGAGGCTGAAGCCATGGCGGTGAAGTGTAGTGACTACAGTCTACTCCCCAATGGAGGAATGGATGAGAGAGTGAGGTTTGGTTGGTGGTGGTTATGGTTGGATCAGTGTGAGTGCGTGTGTGGTAGTTTTGGTGGGTAGTGTTTTTGGCGGCATGCAAGAGAAGAGGGAGTGGTTTTATTGGATATCTGGATGGAGTGTGAATCAGAACCCTTCGGTTTGGCTAGGAAATGATTGACTTGTAATTTTTCTTCCCATTTTAATTTTTTTTTTTAATGGAAAATATTTTTGTGGCATGTTGAGTGTGGATTTCTATTTGTTGTTGATGCCAAAGCTAGGCATGTGCATGACTTCTCGCAATTTCGTTTCGACTGACCTTTTTAGGAATTTTTTTTTGGTTAAAAAGAACATTGTAATAAGAGGCTAAGCTTGAGCCAAAAAAAAATTGTTCGTTAGAGGAATAAACTTGTTGGTTAGATGTTGATTTGGAGGTATGTTTGTCACCTGGAGAAGTGAAAGGTCAAATGCAGGAATGTGGGATCTATATAAACCTAATATTGCAGATTTAAATGGATCAATAAGGCTCACTCTTGGTCAAGTCCAGTGAGGGATTTAGGCCTTTCTTCTCACCTTGGACTAACGAACTCCCGAGTCTTGACTTGGGAGGACTTTGATCAGGAAAGAAGCCTGGTCCTACCTCAGGAGGCTATGCAAAGCAAAGTCCAAATTAAAGTTTTGCTTTCTTTGCTCCAAGACCAACTAACTTGGACACTGAAGCGCTACCAATGAGGTACCATTGCAGACTTGCTTAACCGGAGATGACCATGGTATTTTTATAGTTATGTATTTGTATGTTTTTAACAGTTAAAATTTATTTAGATTATTTAAATTTAATTTAACTGTTTAAATTATCTCATTTGTTATTAACTTTTTAATATGTTGATATAATTTAAATCATTAGATCAATTTTAAATAATTTAAATAGATATTGACCATTAAAAATACATAAAATACACAACTACAAAAATATATAGCTGATGCCTTGCTTAACCTTACATGATTGCTCCATTTCGTTAAGAAAACAGACACGTTAGGAGACTCCTCTTAAGTCCTCTATGTGCATCAGAAATTACATCCATCGCCTAACCCAAGTTAACCCATTTCTATCGTTATTGACTTATCATGTCTTTTTGCATCGCAAATCATGTTGCTGATTTCTCCTACACGGATATCTGTACCTATCTCTAACTCAATTTTATGGCACATATTTTCCCTAAAATTTGTTGATTTGGTTTTGGAGAAAGATGCTTCCGAACAATAATTTACTCATGTTAAAAAAAATGAAAAAGGAATTTAATTTCTACATATCCATTCCTTATCCATTCCTTGAATTCTGAAGTTTTTCTTTAAGGTAAGTAGTTGATTATAGACAAAAAATGAAGTTGCCTTCTGTGTTTGGAATTTGATCATCTTTCTTTTCTATTTAAATCCTCAAGTGTAAATAAATGGGATATCACATCCTGTCGTCGGAACTTCCTTCTGTTGTGTCCATTAACATTGAACAGGACGCTGAGCCACGAATTTACCCAAATTCCGGACAATACAGAAAAGTAACTGGAAATAGAAGAGGAACAAGAAAATTACATCGATGAAACAAAAAATAGAAAAAGAGAGAGATTGGTAAATATCTTAGTAACGCAATCAACTCAGAAAAGAAAAGGCGTTGATTTTTACTGGGAACTTGAAATCATTCAGGCCCTAACAACATCATTTGACTATACTTTTGTTTTATCCCATATAATAATGTGTTTATGAGTTTCTTTCGGTTCTTTATTGTCTCCTAATAGGAGTTTCTTCAGTCAATGTAATGTCAATTAAGCATAGTAAACTCCATTGTTTGTTGTTAACATCATATCACCATTTTCGTCAACGTGTTTTCCAATAAAGAAAAACAGAGCTCACTTTTTCAAGCTCGCTGACAACTTTTGGTTTAATACTTTTTTTGGTTTAATACCTGGGTTGATGTTTTCTTACAAAATTAAAGAGTCATGTGTCAAGTAGTCTGGGATAGCTTCTTTCTTTTTTTCTCTTTTATTTGGGTAGCTTCTCTCTAGTTAATAACATTAATGGAACACTAAAACTCGATAGAACCCTTTTTTTTCCAGCAAAAATTGAAACTAGACAAATACTCCATATCCATAAAATGATCAGGTGATCGTGATGCTAACCAGAGTAGGCAATTCAAGCAATACAGCTGTGTACAGTAGAGAATATCTCCGCAATCCATCTGCACACAACACAAGTCCTTCTCAAACATCTCTTTTGTTTAATTTTCGGTTTGTCAGTTTGGTCAAAAAAAATTACAAGGCGGTCACCAAAGTTTTTTGTTTACTTCAATACCATTATTTTGTCCAAAAAATGTGAACATTAAGCAAAAAATTATCACGTATTTGCCATGTAACTTGTCTATACACTCAGCCTCACCAACAGTTACATAAGATACATATGTATAATTTTAATTATCACGTGTATAAAGACAAACTATATGACAAATGACAGTTTTTAGTTTAGTCGGCATATTTTCTGAACTTAGTGACCTCATTAAAACAAACTAAAAATTTTTATGATCATTATTTAATATCTTTTTTGTGATTAAAACTGAATAAACTAAAAATTTTTGTGACTACAGTATTATTAACCCTTTAAAAAGGAGTATTACTGCCTCATGTTTTTGGATGCATTTGCTTGCACCTACCACCTCCACCTTTCTTTTTCTTTTTTTACGTTGATGGATTAAATAAAAAGAAATAAATTTATTGGTCTTTCTCACAATAAAAATAAATATTACTAGCAAGTTAGTAGCATGAACATCATGAAGCACCATTCCAATATTTTAATACTGACAAAAAAAATCATATAATTAGGAGTAACTTTTTTTGGTTTGGAATTCATAAATAATTACATTGAATTCGTAAAATATTTATGTTAATATCACGTGATTAAGTAGGTTATAAATGCTTAGCAATATGAAACTTGGTTCCGAGAAGAGGCTGTGACCAGTTCACTGGCCAGGTGGGCATGCGATGTGGGGACCACTCACTGAGCCCACCCAAAGTTAGCAACCGTACGGTTGAAGTCACCGAACGCCGACGTAGGAGTCGACGGAATGATAAGCGTGATCGCCCACGAGAACGAACCCGTTGGTGAACGCATGGTACGCCGGGCAGGACCCAAGTGCGCCGGTGGAAATAGCGGATTTGTGCGAGGGTATTTACGGAACAGGGGGAGGTGGGTCTTACACAGGGCAGTTGTTGGAGGGTCGTGATGGTGCCACGTATAACATGAACGGGATCAGACGGAGGTTCTTGGTTCAGTGGGTTTGGAATCATGTGGTTAGTTACTGTAGTGGCCCAAATGCACTGGATCCGCAGTGGTGGTGGGAGCATTGGGTTAATGGTACTTGCACGTTTTTTTGTTTGGTTTTATCTTCGTTTTTGTGTGGGGTTTTGAATTGTGTCAATCAGTGCATATTTGATTAAGGTAGTTCATTAAGAGTTTGTTATAGAAAAGGAAGGCGTAATAATAGTATTATGCATTGTATACGAAAGTATCTGTTAATTTTCCCGCCCTATTTAAAACAAGTAGGTGGTCGGTCTTGTTCAAGATATTTCTTTCTTTCTTGTGGTTAGGTAACGGTGTGATATTGTTGCATTCATTTGAACAGCAGATATGTTTTTTTAACAAAGATTTAGTCCTATTTGGACGGGCGTCCATTGAGAAGCTTGTTAAGCAAATGTTGTGAGGTCCGACTATTTTTTCAAGTTCCAAAAAAAAATTGAGGGTTTTTTAACTTTAACATTGTTTTAATAAAAATTTTGGGATTTGAGCCAACAAGCTATGATGTTTTCTTCTTTGTGGTTTACTTTTTCTTCTTTTGAATGGGAGTTCTGAATGCTTTTTCCTTGAAAGTCGCATTCACCATGCCCTTCTCCATCATTGTTCACTCCACAAAATTAAGGAGCTGTGTTCATCCTGTAAAACAGAGTGTGGAGACAAATGTGTTCGTATTCCCAAACATAATTATTTCGTAAAATTTTTCATGGACGAACTCGAATTAGGAATCTGTGGCCAAGACGTGAGGCCAATGTAAATGCCAAGAAATTTGACATGGGTTCGAGACAATGTACGAAACCGAAACACTAGGAAGAGCAAAGATTTTTTTGGAGGGCACATCGACTGGAACAATTGTGCTGCATGTGTACATGTTGCAAATATACGTAAAATTCCAGGAAAGTATAGCTCGATCTTGCCGAAGTTGTAGCATTACACAGGACAAGAACATATGAAAGGAAGTGATGCAAGAACATTTCAATTTTCGTGTACAACCTCTCTCCATTGTCAAAGATTTCTTGGGTCCTAAAACCTACCTACTTCTTGACTTCAACCTTCTTAAACCCAATTTACTCAGAGATGCAATTATGTGAACCAGCTGGCTCTTTTTAATCTCAAGTGGCATTTTATTCTATTGCTTTGCCTAGAGTAGGATTAAGGAATATGAAAGCCTCTAGCTATTTCTAATAAAGCATTTCATTATCTTAATTGATGGCCAAACAAAGAATTGCCTTTGTCAGAATCTTGAAGCACAGAAACAGACACACATTACTAGTGAGAAGCGGTGGAAAAGAAAAGTGTAGCGGCGCCTGAACCTTGATCATTGACCTACCAACTATTTACTTGCATATATTAATCCTCACTTTCTTTCATAATTTGTCTTTGCTTGAACCCACCTCACCAACTGACCTATTTTTGCCCAAGCAAGCAGCTAACTCAAAAGATGTTTTATGGATTCTGCCTCTGTTTATTTGTCCAAATACTACCGTAACAATCTGTTCAGTAAAAGTGAAAAGTGTCATTAATCATGACACCACATAGAAACAAATGATGATCAAGATGGATCAAATGAAATGCACAAAAAAAAACAAGATTTCTGTTGTATTGATTTGAAATGAAGAGGGGACTCTAAAGAGATGTCCAAATCATATAGAGTTCAACACTTGTGCAATGTTAATGTTAATTGACATGAATGGGATAAAACTTGAATACCAACAGAAAGAAAAGGATGAAAACAATGATGAAACTGTATAAACAGCTAGCGCAAATTGTTAAGCAAAGTAACAAGTGTGATTATAAAATAAAGGAGGGGCCTCCAATCCCTCATTTCATCTATTTTTTGTCACACAACTTTCATGAAGTGACACAAATATATCTTACATTCAAGGGTATTAGAAAATTGAAACCTAGAAGCTAAGCAGAGAACTAATGATTCTTAGTGGTCCATGAAGATAAAAAAAATTGATTTAGGACCATGTAAATTTAGATTTACTTTTCTTTGATTGTTTTCACACGAACTTTGAAGATGCACAGTGTTTTCACGTTTCTGTCAAATATGATTAGAGATCGAATTTTCCAAAGCTTTAACACTAATACAAGTATATTCAACACTTACGGTTTCAAACATTGTACGTAAATTTGACAAAAATCTGTCTTACCTCTTCATTTTGGTGCCCACAGCAATTGAATCTCTCCTCCATAATTGTACAGTCATTGACATTTAGTGCTTTTGAATGGACCATCTTCTTATCAACATCTAACTCTATTATCTTCACGTTGTTATTCGTGATGCACTTCTCATTTTGGAAAGCTGAGCTCACAAACTAGTTCCCTTAATTGTTTGCAGTAAAAGAAAACAGAAATAATATCTTGACCAAAGATAGCAGGGCAGATGAACTTAGCAAGCTCAATAATACAGAGCAGAAGAATAACCACTATATGTATGCAACGCATGCTTCCACTGCACAATTAGACGACAAACTAATCATTCAGGCTCCACAGAGAGCTAATCTTCAACTATAACCTCTAAAACTGCATAAATATGACCTCATTCTAACATTAAAGTATGTACCTGCAATGGAACTATAAGCTTCTATCCCATGAAATTAACACCGATATCAAATAAACTTTCCAGAACTTGCAACTGCAAATATAAACCACTTGATCGGAAGAATGAAGGATCTTATTTTGTTCATAATAATCCAACCAACAGATAAAGCAAAGTGAATCCCTCAGCAAGACGAATTTCGAACAGCAACAGAATGCAAGAAAAAGTTTAAAACGATTAGAGGCAATGTGGGAGTTTAATTACGTTCAGAAACTAGTTCCATGTTTAGAATTAAACTTCTAACCTTCCAAGAAACAACTCCAGACAGTTTTTTCATATGGAAAAATCTTAACAATTATGTGCATGAAGGTACCTAAATTTAAAGATGTGTCACATGTATGGTTTAAATTGTAATCCTGACAAGCATAGCAATAAGCGACTCGAAAGGATTACTGCAGACAGTTATCAATACCTTGCAGAAGATATACTGACAATTTCATAACTCGACTGGCTGTTATTATCTGTAAAAGATATGTTAAGATAAAACCTAAAACAAGTCTAGATCATGATAAGTGATAATCACTTATCATACAACACTGCACTATTAGTCTGACTCAGCAAACATCATTTTTGATCTTTAAGGCTCTCATTCTGCACGTACTTCAACACTCCATATGCAACTGTTCCAGCAACAAATAAGCCGACTGTAGGGGTGAAAGATGGGTAGAGATACTT
>CAODLS010696506.1:0-18300 GCA_948243855.1 Flueggea neowawraea
ATCACTTTCAATTTATTCAGTCTCCTATTCCATACATCAATGTCTTCGCCACGTAGAGATGAACCCAACACTTCAAGAGCTAGAGGAATCCCACCAGCATAATTTACCAGTCTTGTAGCACAATCTATGTAATCTTCTGAAGGATGCGCCTTGTCAAAGGCATGCAGGCTTAGTTGTTGGAGAGACTGGCCATGATCTAATTCCGTTACCTCATATTGCAGATATAGTGCGGACGATTGCAGCAGATCCTTTCTTCTAGTTGTAATAATTACTCTGCTTCCTGGAAAAAGCCAATTATGATTTCCGAGAATTCTAGATATTTGATTGACTTTATCAATATCATCCAGCACAATGATCAACCTTCTGTGCCTTAGTCTCTCTTGTATGACATTCAATCCTCTATCGATGCCCTCAATCTTTTCATGCTTTGTTGCTAAAGTCTCATGCAGAAGTTGCCTCTGTAGCTGAGTAATTCCCTTAAGATCATCACATTTTTGGCTCACACTTTCAAGAAAACAACTACCTTCAAACTTGTCAAAAACTTGATTATAAACCTCTTTAGCAATGCATGTTTTACCAATGCCACCCATTCCATAGATACCAACTACGCGAACATCTGTTGAATCAATTGCTAGCAGAGAAATCACTTCATGTGCACGGGAATCTAAATCAACTGGATGGATGGCAACATGTAACTTTGTTCTACTAAGTTTGCTTGAAATCTTCTGGACAATTTCATCAATATTTTTTGCCTCATGTCTGTTAATTACAAATCAAATTAGATATAGCAAATAGTCATCTAACGATAACAAGCAAATAACACAATATTTAATAAGAAACAACGGAACAACTTCCTACTAATTTTTTTCAATGTACTTTAAATTGGTTCATTTTCTGCATTTTATCAATCTTTTTTAACATCAAACTAAGGAGGTGGCCATCTGGAAAAGTCAAGATGGTTAAACCTGGCCTACAATAAAATCAAACATAGTGTGCCTACAAAAATATTGGCCTGGAACTATTAAAGAAACACATTACAGTTGATGATCAAGCCTCATGTTCTTCTCCTATATATCTAGAGTGGCATACGCATAAAGAACTTACCCATCTTCAGGTAAAAAATCAAAAGTCCTCATAGTTGTGGAGCTCCAAGAAAACAAAATCAGGAGAACAAAAATGATCAGGTTTGATCAAGCTTCGCTTGTTCTATTCATCACAAAGCACATTCACGTAAAGAACTAAAAGAAATGATGATGATCATCATATTTTTAGTATGAAGCTGCTTAAATAGGGAAAGGACAGACTTAAGTTCGAAGAAATGGTCCTTCAAGGGGTGAGTTTGTATTTTTCTTTATGTTTGTCATGCATACGTTTGGAAATTTTTATGAATATTCTAATAATTCCCCAAAAGTTTATTGGTCTGAAAGGTGAGGCAGATACAGTTATGTCAGGCCGGCAGCAATTAATCTATTAACGCTCAAGCCATATTTCAATTAGTTAAACTGTTCTGCTTCTATTAACGCTCCACTTCTTTTGTTAAAGCAGAAAGTAACATTTAGCATTCATTTAAAATATTTTCTTTCTATTTTCACTAATTAACTATCGCCAGAGCTCTGAAGAATATCTTTTTCAAAATAGGAATTTTTATCATAATTAATATATTACAAATGCACCTTTCTTTCTTAACCTCAAAATCAATTATCAACATGAATTCTTTCTTTCCAAATATCTTTTCTTTTTCTTTATTTTTTAAATGAAATGGTTTGATTTATATAAAATGGATATATAAGTTCAAGCATCCAACTTATCAAAAAAAAAAAGTTGAGACATCCATATTATAACTTTCAAATTTTTCTTAAAAATATAAGAGATAATTAACAAAAAGACACTATTAGTAATAAACCATGCACAAACTTGAATTTTTTTTGGACTCCACACTAACTTGAATCCGACTAATTAAAATAAGATAAAAGTGTTAATTGTCTTATTGACCAAAAAAAAACAAGTGTTATTGTCTCTCTTCATGTAGAAAATGAAATTCACTCTTTTATACATTTAAGTAATACAAAACCTAGTGGATTTTTATTTTATTTACATAAGGATTCTTCAAAAAATGAATTCAAAACATATAATGGAAATTCTCATATATACACAAGTAAAGTTAGTTCCTGAAAAATATTATCAGCAGGCATATATGAGATGTCTAATTTTTATAAATTATGATCCACAAACATACAAAACAAGCATTGGATAGCAACAAAACAAAACAAGACAGGGATAGGAGTCACTGACCCATCAGCATGATTGGGTAGATCCAATCCTTTCAAGTAAACAACCTCTTCGAGAGCAGCCTTCCATTTCTCCACCAAACCCTTCTCATATTTTCTGTAATGCTCTTCAAATGCCTTTCCGTAGCTTCCTCTGAGTTCCTCAACATGGGTTGGGTCCACATCATAAAAAATTGGCCAAACAATTTGCCCTAGCGTTCTCCTACACTCCACAATGTGGGCAAGCTCATCCAAACACCAGGCAGATGAAGCATAGCCCTTGGAGAGGACTACTATGGAGAATCTTGATTCTTGAATTGCTTTCGAGCACTCTGGTCCAATTTCTCCACCACTCTCAATCTCATCATCATCTCTGAAAGTGTGGATTCCTGCTTGAACCAGAGCATGGTACAGATGGTCTGTGAAGTTCTTTCTTGTGTCTCTGCCTCTGAAACTCAAGAACACATCATAACTCCACCTTGTGGTGGAATTACTGGAGCTGGAAGACAAATGCATTATTGCTTGAAGCTAACTCGAGAAGAAAGATTACATATTTTTTTCTTTCAAGATCTTTTTTTTTTGTAGAAGAATTGATTAAATCTTTGAAGTACAGAAAGTTCCTTTTTGTTTCTCAAGGTGTCATCTTTAACATTTCAGCTCTTAAAATGAAGATATCAGTTGGTATTATAATGACGATTTTTAAAAAGTGTTTTAGGTTTAATTATTTAATTTAAGAAGATGATTGTTTAATTATAATTTTAAAAATTATTATTTAATTCAATTATTAATAATTTAATTTTAATTAATTATTTAATTTTATAATAAATTAAATAATTATAATTATTATTTAATTATTATTAAAATTATTTAATTTATTAAAAAAGTTCTCAATAAATTTTTTTTTAAGAAGATAAAGGCTTCTCGACTATGGGGGTACTAACCTTCTATTTCTTAATTGCTGTAGTGATGCTCCCATTGTGTTGTCTCATTTGTATATTTTTATTATTTTTTGTTGTTAATACAGTAAATTAAATTTGGTATTATGGAGAATTTTGGATTGTGGTTACGTGGAAAATGCAGAAAAAGGAGCAGAAGGCATGGTTACTTTACTTCACCTGAATTTTTCTTATCAGTATTTCAAGAGATTTTAAATACCTATTCAACTGATATTGTTGGAGTTTTAAAATTTGTTATTTTTATTTTTGCCAAAAAAAAGGAGAATCGAGAGTCATCAGTAGATAGTATATCTCTGCTGAATGTAACTATGTAGGCGAATTAATATCTTCGCTACAGAATGTTCTTAGAGTCATAATTGATACCTACAACAGACTTGAGTCCGTGCACTATTGTGGTCACCGTAGTATCTCATTAAGGACAAATAGTAGAGGTCTGATCAATTCAACATTGTGAGAGTGAGTCCGAACAGATTCGAACCCACAACCTCACACTAAAGACAACATATCCTCACCAACTCAACTACTCCACGAAGGGTTAAAAATTTGTTATTTGGCACATGTCTCTGAATAAAAGTAGAACTCTTAAATAGTATGTTAGATCTTGAAAGTCATGAATCACTGGGATTAATTAGTTTTGCGATCAAACAATAATAGATGATTTAATTAACCGAGACAAATTACTCGTTAGTATTTTGAGCAATTCTCAATGCCTATCATCATTTTTTTAGCTTTTTTTAAAATACAATGTTATTTTCAAAAAAAATATTATTGAAAAATATAGAATTATATTTCCTGACTAAAAATATGTCGCTGGCATCAACAAAAATATATATAGGCCTAATACATAATTTATCCCGCAACAGGTCAACAGTAAGTTCAAGAATAAGTTGAAAACTCGAAATATTTAGAGTGATAGAAGAAGAAAATATGCAAGTTTAGAGGCTAAGTTATGTATCAGGTCAACAACATTTCAGCATAAAAAACACATGTCACACACGTATGATTGCTTAACTACAAGCTCTTTGCCAGATCGACAAGTTTGGGGGCTAAGTTATGTATCAGGTCAACAACATTTCAGCATAAAAAGCACATGTCATGTGCGTATGAGCATTTAACTACAAGCCCTTTGCCAGATTGGCATAATAGACCCTTAATTGATACAATTTAAATAAGTTCAGAAGATAAGTTGAACACTCGAAAAGTTTTGGGTGACAGAAGAAGAAAACATGTAAGTTTGGGGGTAAGTTATGTATTAGGCAATGTGTGTAATTGTCATGTTATCGTATTTTTTTACGTGTACAAACGTTTTGCTGAGTCATCGAGCGTACTAAACACGTTTTTCTGACCAATAAAAGAAGACTCTTAGTTGAGACAATTTAAGTAAGTTCAGAAGTAAATTGAACATTCGAAAAATTTGAAGTGACAGAAAAAGAAAACGTGCAAATTTGGGAAGTAAATTATATATTAGGCCTTTTTAAAATGACTATTTAATTCACCACGCGCGTTGTGTGTAGATTTATTACATACTATATGCTAATATTATAAAGATTACAAACAATACTATAATTAATAACTGACGACATTAAAATTAGGATACTAACACAATAAATAGTACTAAAAGAGCCATGTAGTCGTTAGTCACAATTTTAATTTTTCAAGCAGGTGTTGTCTCTCAAGTTGTTGGTGTTTGAACAACAAAAAATGCAGGGTGGTACTATAATGAGGACTTTTAAAAAGAGTTCTCATTGAGAACTCGAGTTACTTAATTTCAATATCAGTTACTTAATTTTATGGGATGATTACTTAATTGTAGCTCTAAAAGTTACTTAATTTTAAATGTCATTACTTAATTTGGTCACCGGTTACTTAATTTTGATCAGTTATTTAATTTTAATCGGTTACTTAATTTTGCGGTAAATTAAGTAACAATGATTGTTACTTAATTGTTATTGAAATTACTTAATTTGAGTATCAGTTATTTAATTTGTTAAATGAGTCTTTAATAAGAACTCATTCTAAGAGTTCTCACTATAGTACCACCAAAATATGCATGATAAATACACAATCCTGATGATTAAAAACGATGATAGTATCGCTAAACCAACGACCGATACACAAGTTCGTAAAAGCAAAGTATGGAAAGATGCCATGGGAGAAGAAATTGATGCATTAAATTTTAATCACACATGGAAACTTGTCCCTCGTAATTGTGCAGTAAATTATGTTGGCTATAGATGAGTTTATGATATTAAATTGAATCCTTATAGAGTATCGTGCCACAAAGCAAATTTGGTCACTGAAAGATTTTATCAAAAACCTAGCAGTGTGATTGTAAATCCAACAACTACTTGGCTGCTACTCTCAGTGTCCAATAATTGGATTATCAAGCAGTTACACCTCTAAAATGTACATTTCCTTGGCAACCTTACTAAACTGCTATTTTATGGAACAACTATTGGGTTTGTTGATTCATAGTTTATTTATCATGTTTGTGCTATTTGAAAATAAGTTTATGATTCACAAGACTAAATTAACTCTTGAAGATTTGGGTTTTTAATGGTTTTAAAATTAACAGGTCCTTATTTATTTATCATCACGATTTTGACCAAATTTACTATCTTGTTTGTGTTGGTGGTATGATCATCACTGACAACAATAATGATATGGTTATTGACATTATTTCAAAGTAGTTAAGGGTATGTTATTTGAAAAAGCAATTTTTGATGGCAAATTATGGAGGAGTATTAATTGTGTTGGTCGTATAACATGATTAAACATATTCAATTGAATTATGCAGTTATTAGATAGTCTTAGTTGAACACTAATTAAAAAAATGTTCCAATTAGCATTCATTGATTTTTTACATAAATTTTAAATTAGTTTAATATCTAATATCCAATATCCAATTAGTAATGTGCCACAAGTATCTGTAATTTTTTATACTACTACGTAATAATTAGTTTAATATTCAATAGCGTCCTCTTTCTTAAAAAAAATTGGATTTTCAAACTTTGGATACTTTCTGGAAATTCTTTTACAAACCTAAAACAAATATTAAACCAATAACTCAATAAATTAATCAAACAATAAATAAAGTAAAATAATTTAAGAAAGAGAGAAAAAATCAAATAAAGAGATTTAATATAAGAGATTTTGTAAAGGTTCCCTTACATCTTTGTAAGTCTATGATTTTATAGCTCTAACAAAAATAGATGAAAAAAAATTCAATGCAAGTGTTAAGAGTTAATGTTAGAAGATGATACAAACGATGAAGATGAAAATAAAGAAGTTGAAGGAATTACTCAAATACAAATATCCAATCAATGGACTAATTTTAAGAATACAATTGCACAACAAAGATTACACAAATACAAATATCCAATCAATAGACTAGTTTTAGGAATACACTTGCACAACAAAGTTATATTGATTTGACGAGCTCGATTGAATTGGAGTTTCTTTTTATTATATAGAATGTGAATTGTACTATTCTTTTGTTTGTAATTCTAACTTCTGAGTTATATCGAATTGACTTGTTTTGTTAGGAACTCATTTCTTTTTGTGTAACTATTTCATGTGTTATTTATAATCAAATTTCGGTCCTAAGAATTTTATATGAATTTATATGATTATTTTATTATTTTATATGAATTTTATTATTTTGGGCCAAAAATCTTTGTGGAAATTTTTAATGACAGTTTTGTTAAGAAATGCATGTACTGGAGTTAGAAGTTCTATTAAAACTTATATTAGAAGAACAATTAACACGGATAATTTGGATTCAAATGCTTCTAACAGTCAGAAATTCAACTCCAATGGCTAGAAACTTTTTCGTAATGGGTAAGAGGACATCTATGGGTATAAATAGCCCTCAAGAAGCTCCAATAAAACATAAGAATTGAGTTCCTCTTGCTTACATTTTTCTAGAGTCAATCTTGTCATTATGCTTAATTTGAGCTAATTTCTCTCATAGAGCTTAGAGTTGCAATATTCTTTTGAGAAAGTGTTTCACAAATATCCTTGTAACATTATTGTGTATTTGTAAGGTCACTTAACACCCGTGTGAAGTTAGGAATTTGAAAAGGTTTTTAAGGATCCATGAAGCCTAAAGCATAAGAAAGTGTTTTTAAGAACAAGTTCAATTAGCTAAGGCAATTTTGGAGGAATTTAGTGCAGCATCTGGTCAAGCTATCAGTAAAGAAAAGTCAGTTATGTATTACTCGAAGGGTGTTTCAGCCAGAGAAACAAAGTGTCTCGGCAATGTTGTTGGTTTTAGTTTTGAAGACGATTTGGGCCAGTATCTAGGGGTTCCACTCCTTCATAAAAGAGTGGTGAAGGCAACTTGCCAGATGGTGGTGGACAAAGTCGTGAAGAGACTTTCACCTTGGTGCCAAAAGCCTATCCTTGGCAGGGAGAACTACTTTGATTCAAATCGTGCTCAATGCTCTGCCTATCTACCCAATGCAGACCACTCTACTTCTTGTAGAGGTCATTGATCAGATTGAACAACTGTGTAGGAGGTTCTTGCAGGGAGGAGGACCTAATGAAAAAATATATCAGCCTTGTGGCATGGAGTACGGTTTGCCAACCAAAAAACAGAGAAGGACTAGGGATCTGTAATATGGCATGTATGATGAAGTTGGCTTGGCAGCTAATTGTGCATATAGATAATTTATCGGTCCAGGTTGTTCAAAACACACGAAAAGAGACAATGATATTCCCCCTACCTGTCTGCAGTAAGGGGTTCATATTTATGGAAGGGGATTTAACCATGCTTGGCCTAAAGTAATTGAAGGGATGAGATGGATAATAGGGAATGGAAAAAGTGTAAAATTCTAGAAAGATGTGTGGGTGGGAGGTCGACAGGTCATAAATTTTCTTTAGCAGTATATACATCAGAGAGATAATAATGTGACCGTTAATAATTTTACAAAGTGATGGAACTTGGCATTGGTAGGGGTGTGATCGAATCGAGGCGAGCCAAGTTTTAGAGTGTTTGGCTCGACTAAAATATTTCGAGCTCGAGTTCTATTTCAAGCTCAAAATCTTGCTCAAGTTCGGCTCAAAATCTTGCTCAAGTCTCGTTACAAGGCTCGCGAGCTTACGAGCTTGTTCACGAGTTTTTCGAGCTCAGCTCAACAAATGCTCAAATAAAATTGGAAACAAGTTTTACTCGTTCAAACTTGACAAAAACTTAAAAAAAAAATACAAACAAGTTTAGGTTAGTTCAATAAATTTATGTTGAGCATGTAGTTAAATAAAGAACTATTAGAAGTTTCAACTTATTTCACAAATTCAACTGAATATTAAATCATCTGCAAACATTCTTATACTTTTATAGGTACGCTTATTAGTGCAAACTTGCAATTTTGATGTGACCCAAATATTAAATATTATTCCAAACATAAGCATATTTTTCATAAATTAGTTTAACACATATAAATACACGCACACACATACATAAACGATCTTGTTCATGAGCATGTTCATGACAACACACAAATGAGCATGTTCACGAGATTTTCGAGCCGAGCTTTGGATTGTTCAAGCTCGGCTTGTTTACAAAAAATGAGCTTAATATTTTATTCGAAAACATGCTTGTTTATTAACAAGTCAAGCCTGAATGAGCTTTTCTCGATTCGAGCTCTAAGCTGCTTGCGAGCAGCTCGACTCATTTACACCCCTAAGCATTGGGAGGATTTACAAACTATCTTACTTGATAATGTGTGTGATTTGATTGTAGGTATGAAACCCCCTTGTAACGAAGCAGGAGATGATCAAATCTATTGGCACCAAACAAGTGAGGGCAACTTCACAGAAGCTTCTACTTATGAAATGCTTGGTGAGCGTAACTGGCATCAAAAGAATGATAAATGGGATATTGTGTGGCGATTTCAGGGTCCCTAGAAGGTACATATTTTCTTATGGTTGTTGTTGCATAATGCTCTATTAACAAATGAACATAGATATTAGAGGTATATGTCCAACAATCCAAATTGTGAGTCCTACCTAGATCAATTTGAGTCTTGGGGAAATTCTTAAGAATTACATCTTTGCCCAAATGGTTTGGTCGAATCTGGTTGAAGAGGGGTCCATTACGAACTTCCTCAATATAGAAAATGAGCAGTGTGTGTTGCAAACCCTGAGAAGGGGCAATAAAAATAGTGCAGGAACACCATGGAATATAGCGTTTGGAGTGGCATGCTGGTTCCTTTGGATGTGGAGAAATGAGCATATTTTCCCTAATAAATTATTAGCCGGATGAGTGAACAAATAAAGATTTATGCAAAAGAAGTGTTCGATGCTATGCAAAGATCACAAGAAGAATCGACAGTGGGAGTTAGGAGAGTGGCTGTGTTGAAGTGGCAACCAGCAAAACTGAAAGGATGGTTAAACTAAATACAGATGGTTCTCACATGGTTAGGAATGTCTACGCAACTGCCGCTGGTCTAATCCGAGTCATGAATGGTTTGTGGATTAAAGGATTCATACTAAACCTTGGGAAATGCAGTCCTATTAATGCTGAACTATAGGGTATTTATAAAGGTTTGGAACTAGACTGGCAAAAAGGATTCATGTCTATTTGTGTGGAAAACGACAATCTCACTACGATCTATATGATAAAAAAAGGGCAGTTGTGGCTAACTAGCAATGGGCTTTAATTTGTACTATGAAAAGACTTACTAAGCATAACTAGAAAGTTGAGTTCAATCATATCTACAGGGAATGTAATGGATCTGCGGATTGGATGGCTAAATTCAATCACTCGATCCCTCGCGGTATGCAAAAGTTGGAGTACCCTCCTTCAGGATTGAGAGATAGATTGGTTTTAGATAGCAATAATTTTTCTCAGGATGGAATCCTTGATTTATGCTAAATTTACATATTAAGTCGAGCATAAATAGATAGCATTTTGTCCCTAAGAGTATTTAATTGTACGATTATAATCTTTTTGTGTTTTGTGTTGGGTGAATAAGAATGCATAAAATGTGGATAAAAAGTGATGAAAAAGGCATGAAGAGTGAAAGGATCAAGAATGGGGAAAAATGTGGCAAAATGTGTCCAAGCCGTAATCCCCAAAGTCATGCATGCGTTTATGAAACAGAGGCAATTCATAGTCATGGTAATGACCGTGACCAAATGGAGGCTAGGCTGTGATTGAGTCACGATGATCAATCACGGCCATGTATACAAACCATGATCAAATCACGGCCGTGATGAGTAAGGCGTGATCACCAAGCAATATTCCAACAAGATAGAGGTGGCTCACGGTCATGGGATTGACCGTGACCAAATGGTAGAGTGACCGTGACTCATTCACGGTCACCAATCGCGACCGTGTGTTTAGGCCGTGATTCAATCATGGCCATGGATCATGATCGTGAGAGGAGCCTGTGATGCCCTGAAGAGAGAGAAAAAAAAGGGTGACGGAATAGGCCAAATTTGTGAGGACCAAAGCTTATTTAAGGGACATTTTTGTCAATAATTATTGTACGGTTTTGCGGTCACATGAGGGCTCTAAATACTCCTAATATTTTCCATTTTAAGAACATTCTCTAAACACTTAGAAATATTCTCGCTGTCTATCCTTTTAGAAATAACGTTAGTTTAGGGTTAGAAGCAATAGGAAGAGGCTTGAAGAATTGGGCTTTTCTCTTGATGGCATCTTGAAGGGCCTATTCCATTTCCATCATTCTTCTATCTCTTCTATTTTTTAATTGGTGACTATGCTCTATTTTCATTTATAGTTTTATTTTGTTTTTTTATTATAATGATAGCTTAGATTTATTGTTTGGACCTAGAGATGTAGACTATTAATGATTATTCACTATAATTATGAATATGTATTATGTTTTATGTTTAATATTTGAAGAATGCTTAATTGGTTTTGTGATTTATGTTCTATATTTGATGATTGCCCTTGGATTTTATTTAATGACTTGTTTTAATTGACTATTGTTGTGTTTGATCACCATGATGATAGTTGTGATAAACTTAGTTGATGGATCGATATATGAAGGCTAGTTGAGGTCTAGTTGCATTAAAATTGTTATGTTTTTAATAGATATATTAATTGCCTACAAGGTGTTCGATGAAATTCTCTAATTACTTAAAGAGTCTAGTTTAGTTAGTTGAGGCTAGAAGAACCCTTCTAATAAATGTAGACATAGCTTAAATAAACTCCAGATAGGCTTTAAGCCAGTTAAGTGAGAGAACACTCAATCTCAAAATCCCATTAATATTCTAGCAAATAAAAGTCTTTAGTTTAAATCTCAAAAGTTAAATAATTGTTTTTAGTGCTTTTCTTTTATGAATTGATCATCATTAGTACTCGTTCTCTTAGGTTCAATATCCATTGGAATACTTCTTGGTAAAACTCCATCGATTCTAGTGCACTTGCAAGAACCTAATCAAGTTGTTGGCATTGTTGCTACTAATTGTGATCTTTTCTTTATTTTTATTTAATTGTTGTTTTTCTTTTGCATTTTTAGGTAGTACATGCTATTGAGGCATTCTAGAAGTTTAGAAAATGAGGAGGTTATCCCTTTGATTCTAGAAATCGAAAGATTGTGTAGGGAGAACGAGTTAATAGAAGAAGAGAAATAATGGTGAATAATGATAGGCCTCACAATGAACATGTAGAGGGGGTTGGAGTCGTCAATTATCGGATGAAGGAAATGAGAACCCAACGTCGGTACGCCTGAGCTTGAGAGATATCAAAAGGCCGATGATTGGAGCTTTACCTTCTTGTATTCAGTTGAGTCCGACGGCAAGGAATTATGAGCTGAAGACCATCCACTTCAACATGCTACCTTCGTTTCATGGATTGCCATCACAGGACTCACTCACCTTTTTGAGGGAGTTCTACTATTGGAATACGTGACACATACATGCAGCATAAATTAAAATTTTGTCAACGAAATTCCACCAAGGATCCATTCAAACTGATAAAACCGATTAGGGAACTTGTGTTTACCTCAATGTTTCGCAATAAGAAGGATAAGGTGTTGTTGGGTTTGAGTCTTAGACGCTGTGGGATGGGAACGTCATCTACCTGTATCCACACGAACAAACTACAAACCGAAAGTTGACTCTAAAAAAATTCCTTGCTATTTTTCTCTCTTATTTGAATAATATGTGCGACAATCATAGGAGAGGAAGAAGACAACTAGGGTTTCATATAAGCCTACTTATAGACCTTAATAAACCCTAGTCCTAGTCTTACTAAGAGATCCTATTCTAGTCCCACTAGAATTCGTTTACCCTAGTTCAACAAGGATAGACTACTTTAATATCTATTACTTATTAATAAATAAATTCGCCCCCTTTTATTTCATAAATAAAAATGCCATTTATTCCATATTAATAAATAAATTTTGGCCCCTTTTTTTTATAAATAAAAATGTCAATTGCTATGTCGACCAAGTCAAACTCCCTCTCAGTGGACTAAGTCAAAGAAGTTATTTCTTTTGTTGATTAAATCAAACAAACTTTGACTAAGTCAAACGAATTGTAATTTGTTTTAAAACCATTCTAAAACAAACTATTTCATCACAACAACTAACTAATTAATTGTATTTAAAATGTTCGCATGAGATAAGAGCAAGATACATTATAAACAACAGTTTGTTCTAGTGTGTGATCTTGCAGATTCACTCAATATTAACAATAAGCCCAAATTACTATTTAGGCCCACAAGTTATAAGCGGACTCTAGCAAGACATTATGACTACCCAACTTGAGCGAATTCGATGACTCAACAATACCTAATCCACAGATCGATATTTAGTCATTTTGTCACATGATATCTCGATTAAGCATAAAGCATAGATCAAATCAACTTAATGTAGCTTGATCAAACATTTCTTGATACCCAAATACACTGACCAAATGAATGATATTGATAACCCATATCAATTTTATTCGAGCACAACCATGCATTTCATTAGTCCTATTTGTCAAGTGGGCAAGAGATATCTCACTCAAATAGGAGCGAGACAAATTCCTTCACTATCACTTACATTTCTCTACAAATTTACTATATGTCCAATTATAGCTTATATTACCATCTTGTTACAGACGATGTTAAACTATATCAAAATATAAAGCTCCTTATGTAGGAATCCATAGTGAATGCAGGTCAAAGGACTCAAATATCACTACTGCAATAAGAAATATTGATGACATATTCCATGAGTATTTATATACCAAAATGAAATGCCCCATATTTATTAAAGAGCATTATAAATGACAATGTTCATATGATTGGGCTAGGGCATATCACTAAAATCTACACCACCATCCAAACATTTCATCTACATGGCTTGGTAGAACATGAATTGAGAATGAGATGCTTTCCTTATGCATTGAAGGATAGAGCCAAGACTTGGTTGATCAATCTTTCGGAGGGTTCTCTTGGCATTTGGGATGAAGTCTTTGAAAAATTCATGATGAAGTATTATTCACTTCAAAAGATGGTGGAGTTGAGAAACAAGATTTGCTCATTTTCTCAATTAGAGGGGGAACCATTTCATTAGGCTTGAGAGAGGTTTAAAATGTTGTTAAGTTAGTGCCCCCACCATCAATTCTCTTTAGCATTGCTCACACAATTCTTCTATGATGGGCTTATCATGTATGGTCAAACTTTGGTAGACACAGCGGCGGGTGTCTATTTTGGTGACAAGACGACCGAGGAAGTATATGACATATATGAGATGCTTGCCACCAATTCCCAACAAAAAGCTGTTATAAGAAGAAGAGCGGGACTTCATAAGGTAAGTACTTCCATTTCTCCCAATTTAACTTCAAAGGTTGATGATATTTTAAGGAAGTTGAATTTGTTGATCAATGGTAATGCCTTAGTGAGGAGAAATATAGTTTTTATAGAGTGTTGGGATGGCCCTAGGAGTGAGTGTTGGATGTGAGAAAGTGAATTTTTTAGGGGAATTTCCAAATACTCAACCTAAGAATGACTCATACTCAAATACTTACAATTCGGGTTGGTGAAACCACTGCAATTTTTCTTAGAAGGATTCCATCAACACAAACCAACCTAGACCTATGGGATCCCGAGATATCAACCTAGACCACCACCTTTCTAACAAAACCAACCCCAACCACCACCCTAACAAAATGGCTAAGACAAAAAACCACCTTTGAAGGATTTTTTTATGCAATTTATGTCCAAAATGGAAACTAGGGATGCTAAGGTGGAGTAAACTATCCAAATCCAACAAGCCACCATCTGAAACCTTGATAGGCAAGTGGGAAAATTGGCCAAGGCAATGTCGGATAGAGAAAAGGGAAAGCTACCAAGTGCCTCCCAAGTTAACCCCAAAGAGAATGTGATGGCTATTACATTGAGGAGTGTGTGGTGGAAGAACCAAAGCATGAGAGGGAGGCTAACGAGGATAAAGTACATGAAAAAATCTCCCTTCTAACCAAAAAGATGAGGTGAAGCCCTATGTGCCCCCTAATGCATGTCTTCAATGGTTGAAGGATCACACTAAGGAGAACAACTTCATGAATTATTTGGAATTGTTCAAGAAGCTCCAAATGAACATATCCTTCATTGATGCCATTGCTCATATGCCTCTCTATGCAAAGTTTTTAGAGGAGATTGTCTCAAACAAAAAGAAATTGGAGGAGTATGCCATGGTTACTCTAACCGAAAAGTGTAGTGTAGTATTGCAAAACAAACTCTCTCAAAGCTTAAGGATCCCAGGAGCTTTACTATTCCTTGCTCTATAAAAAATGTGAATATCAAGAAGTCCTTATGTGACTTGGGAGCATCGGTCAACCTCATGACCTTTTCCATCTTCAACAAGCTTGGGATTGGAGAACTTGTGCCAACAACCGTTTCACTCGAACTTGCTGACTGTTCCATCAAGCACCATTTGGGAATTGTGGAAAACACATTGGAAAAGGTTGATAAATTTTATTTTGCTGCTGACTTTTATGTTCTTGAAATGGCTTATGAATTAGAGCTTCTCATTATACTTGGTAGACCATTCTTAGCAATCGGGGGAGCTTTAATTGAAGTGAACAAGGGAAAATTGACCTTTAGAATAGGGAGTGAAACACAAGATTTTCATGTCTTTAGTGATTTAAAAATGCTTTCACTTTGTGTGTGAAAATGATGCTAAAGCCAAAGCATATTGTTGCATGTTGTCCACAAGTCACACACCAAAACCCTTAGATAATGAGGAGAAAATGGGAGAATCTAGTGCAAAACCAAGAGAGCGTCCAATGGAGCAAGACCAAGAGCAAAACCCTAATGCAAAGGAAACAAATAATTTGGAAAGAGGTTTAGGTCTAAAAGATAAATTCAATAAATAATGTGACGTTTTTTTTAAGATGAGTTCTTTGAAGGTCAACAAGCATTATATTCTCCACCAAAAAAACATGTTCTTTGGAACCCCAAAATTCCATTATGTGGTCTATTTTCAATTTAAAAAATTTATGCATGTGGTGCCATTGACATTCTGCTTAATAATCATAAACCAATTACTGTCAATGGAAAAAGGTTGAGATAATACAAGAAGTCTACCACAAGGACTATTTGGTATCCCAAATAGCTCCAACATCTCTGTTCGAAATGACATTAAACTACTTTTTGTCCGCAATGACGTTAAACTATGCTTATCTTTTACTTTATGCATTTATATTTTATGTTTGCATTGAATAAAAACAAATAAGAGTGAGTTATATATATTCAAGATCATATGTCCTTTATCATGCCTATATACATGTGTCTACTAATTTTTCTTGTCTCAAGCCTAAAGTGGAGCCGTGCATTCAAGGAAAAAGCAAAAGCAAGCAAAGTGAGAAACAAAAATAAAATTAACCCTATACTTCTTTACTTTTAATGATTAATGTTGAAAATTGGATTGTCCCCATGTTCATTGCTTTTGTTAGGGATGATCCAGCCTTACTTTGTCAAACATTGGGGACAATGTTCAAAATAAGTGTGGGGGATGGCTTTATTGATTGCTTGATACTTAATTGCTTATATAGTTTTTGCTTGTGTGTGATTTTGCTTAAAAATGCTTGAAATTTTTGCTTGAATTGTGCTTAAAATCTTTTAGAATGCATCAAACTTGAAAATGAATGATTTTGAATTGATTTGATTGGAGGAATTTTATTTGTGTTAGTATGCTTTTAAAATGATTAATTGAGGAATAATTGTTATTTGTTAAGTCTTGAACCTCAAATTGGCATTTTTAGGTTGGAAGATTGAGAATTTGTTTATCAACAACTTTAGTCTATTAATGGGACATAAATGAGGTTTTAAGCAAATATGCTTAAATGACTGAATTGTGTTTGAAAACTTTTGGAGTAGATTTGGCTATTAATTGAATGAAAGATTCTTATTTGAATGGTTGAAAAAGGTAAAAATTCTCTTTTTCAGGGTCAACTTAAACAAGGATAAGTGCATAGGGTCCCAACTCTGAGGTGGAAATGATAAGTACCCTCAGAGGTCAATAATAAGTGGAAACATAGGGACTCTTAATTCGTTAACTTGTTTGTAGCACCAAAAATTAAAAGGGAAGTGATCAAAAGGAAAGTCCAATTAAAGGAAATATGAAAGAAAACACTTTTGAATGAAAAAAAAAATGAATGAATGAGGTCAAGTTTGCTCTAAAACAAAGAAAATTGTTGTTTGAACTTAGCAATAGGGGAGATATACCTTAGAGATGTCGATGGACTAGGGAATTTGATGGATAAATTCTTGAAATTGCAACTTCTTAATGCCAATGTTTGGTTTTGTAAATGATGTAGAACATTGCATTCCTTTTTTGATCATTTTGCTTGCATACTTGCATAGTATAAGATTTCTCTTGCCTCTTTGATTTAACTTGTATTATATCTTTGGGATTAGAATTGGTTTACTTGAGGACAAGTAAACGAGCAAGTGTGAGAGAGTTTGATGTATGCTAAATTTACATATTAATTCAAGTATAAATAGATAGCATTTTGGCCCTAAGTGTATTTAGTTATCCATGAATTTATACTCTTTTTCATGTTTTGTGTAGGGTGAATGAGAATACATAAAATGTGGATGAAAAGTGATGAAAGAGGCATGAAGAGTGAAAGGATCAAGAATGGAGCGAAATAGGGCCAAATGTGTCCAAGCCATAATCCCCAAAGTCACGTATGATTTGAGGAAACAGAGGCAAATCACAATCAAGGTAATGACCATGACCAAATGGAGGCTAGGCTGTGAATCACAACCATGTATGCAAACTGTGATCAAGTCACGGCCATCAATCACGGTCATGATGAGCAAGGTGATGTATGCTAAAATTACATGATAAATCAAGCAAGAATTCATACATTTTCATTCTACAAATCATGCTTTTATAATAAATTTAATATGATGTTTGTGATTTTTTTAGGAAGAGAGAAATGTGAAGAAATTGAGTTGCAAATGATGGAAAAATGGTGTAAATTGAAAAGGTTATGAACCAACTCAAGAAAGGATGAAGAAATTGAAGAAAAGTGCACAAAAAACGTGTCACGGCCGTGGTGGTTGCAGCCCATGGCCATGGCAAGCAAAGAAATGAAGAATGGACACGCAAAAGCAAGACATGGTCGTGGAGTAGAAAGACACGGCTGTGTCCTATTACACGGGCAAAAGACGCGGCTGTGTCTTGCCAAATTCGATGCCAAATCGAGGACAGGAAGTTGTCACAGCCGTGACACCTTAGAAGTCAAAGAAAAAGTCAATTTTGGGGAAGAAATGCTTGGAGAGAATTTTTGTAGGGTTTTAAGGTCATGTAAAAGGGTATAAATACTCTTACAACTTACTCTTTAAGACATTCTTGGTGACTCATAGAATCATTCTCTTTGTCATTTCAAATTTTAGATAGATCAATCTAAGGTTTTGTGCAAGAACAAAAGGGAGAGTTTGAAAGTTGAGAATCTATTGAATAAGACTTAAAGATGCTTCTCTACATCAACCCTTCCTTTAATTCTTCACATTTGTGTTTGGTTACTATGTTTTATCTCAACATTTATTGTTTTATTTTGTTTTCC
Source organism: Flueggea neowawraea (assembly GCA_948243855.1). Taxonomy (NCBI): domain Eukaryota; kingdom Viridiplantae; phylum Streptophyta; class Magnoliopsida; order Malpighiales; family Phyllanthaceae; genus Flueggea; species Flueggea neowawraea. The sequence goes on from CAODLS010696506.1 coordinate 18,263, forward strand.
TTAATCATGGTAGCTTAAATCTCTTATTAGGACTTAGA
>CAODLS010696622.1:0-15299 GCA_948243855.1 Flueggea neowawraea
TTGTAACTAATTCAATTCGAGAATCTCCAGATTTGTGCCAAGCCATAATAAACACGAAAACTTATAAGGACCGTAAAGTGTATTTAAATCAAGGTCGATTGAATCAACTTTTAGGTGGACCAAATTGAATGTTGATGCAAATAAATCTTTTACTGATGAAGCTATAAGTGGTGTAATGAGGGACGGGTTTGGAAGGATTGTGGGAGGATATGTCAAGAAGATTGCTGGGAATGTGGCGTCGGATGTGATAGCTAAATGTAGGAGTATTTTGTCAACTCTTGGGAATGTTCGAGTTGAGGTTGTAAAGCGATCTCCGAATTGTGCTGCACGTTACCTTGCTAGAGCAGTGAAATTCTTTTTCAGATCACTATGTATTAAGCCGGCTTTGACCTTTGATCTAGCTTAATACAGATTGCTTATTATGTTTCAAAAAAAATAGGGCCGATTGACAATTTACTGAAATTTTAAAATAGAATTCCGTTTCACTTAAGTGGTAGAATGAGGAACAGGTTGGAAGGGTTTTGGGAGGATATGTCCAGAAGATTGCTGGGAATGGGGCGTTGAATTTGTTAGAAGCTATGGGCATTCAATAGGCGTTGAGTTGGTTGAAGGATCGAGAAAGGAAATTCTTTATTATTGAATCAGATTGTTTAGGGGTTGTTGTTATGATAGGTGTCGAAATCAGTAAATTAATTTCTATTTTAAGTCCAAAATAAATGATATTTGAAGATAATGACAAGTAGGGTTGAATTTATAGAGACTAATAAAGTTTTATTTAATTGTAGAAGATAACAATAAAACTAAAGATGGAAGTTTGATTACAACGAAAATAAACAAAGTAATTAGTAAATCAAAATGCAAAAATATGAAGAACGAAATCAATATCACCAAAGCCTAGCCGATGTATACCTCTGTTTCACTTACTGATCACAGGTAGCGAAAGATAATACTGTTTATACAGATAAGTTATAGTTACAGATGACGTACTCAGTAACCAATCTTTAGTTTCGGGACGTCTTGCAACTAGTTTCCTAACCAATAAACAACCACCAAAAAGCCCTGGAGAGTTCAATTGACCAGCAACATTAAGAACTATAAAGATCCTACTTAAGTCAACAAACTCGGACGCCACATTTTATTTAGACTAGATTATTTTATTCCATTAATGATAGTTGAAGCCCGTTATCACAACAACAGTAACTTGCCACCTATGCTAGACACGCAATCATAGATCTACAAATATAACTGACAATTTATTATTCTATCAACTAATTCAATCTGCCGTTATCTAATCAGTTGAAAAAATAATAATCAAGTATTCAATCACAGATATAGAATAAATGTATAAATAGTAAAGAATTGATAAGAATAGAACCTCACGATTTATTAAAAATCGAATTTGATTGTACTTTGACTAGAAAATAGTTTAATTGTTCATAATGTAAAAAAAATAAAAGAACAATAAAGTTGTTGTTTTGCAGTCAAAGTGTAGAAGAATTCAAAAAAAATTGATATCTAAGTGTTTATAGGATATACCTAACTTGTAACCCTAGTTTTATTGTCCCAAAATACTTCCTAAGCAGTCTACTTCTATAAGACTTCGGTTCCAACTAAATAAGCAATATTTCCTGTCAATCTTGCTACCAAAATAAGTTTTCCCACGTCCAACGCGTGTTTTCACATCAGACACGTATTTCAGAATCATTCCCATCTTGTCAAGGCCTCGCTGTAAGCACCCACTTTGTCCAGCATTTTTCACCAAATCACCTCCTAAACAAGACACAAAATAAAATAATATAAAAATATAGATGAAAATGCACATAAAATACTATGCAAACATTAATAAAAATATACATAAAATGCACACTAACATGCTGCAATCAGCTCTGGTTTTGAATTGAATAATTATTTTGGTCTTGTAATAGCTAAATGTAGGTGTATTTTGTCAACTCTTGGGAATGTTCGAGTTGAAGTTGTGAAGGGATCTGCGAATTGTGTTGCACGTTACCTTGCTAGAGCAGTGAAATTCTTTTTCAGATCACTATGTATTAAGCCGGTTTTGACCTTCGCTTTAGCTTAATACAGATTGCTTATTATGTTTCAAAAAATAGGGCCGATTGACAATTTACTGAAATTTCAAAATAGACTTTAGTTTCAATGTGTTTGACGTAATAATTTTCTTTGCTTTTAATTTTTCACAACAAAGCAAACGGATTTTTAAACTTTAATTTCTAGTTTTCGTTTTTTATTAATACTCGTCACAATCGATATTGGTCTCTGATTAAATTTTGTGTTAAGAATAAAAAAGTTTCCATCGATTTACACTTATATTAAACTAGGTTTGTGGACATGTGCTTTGATTTTTATAAATATTTTGAAAAATTCTGTGAATTGTATTTCTAAATTATTATTTATGAAATAAATAGAAATATGACATATTTAAAAAATGTTTAAAGTATAAAACAGAATAAAAAAGAAATGAGTCCAAAAAATAAAAAAGAAAACATACGTTACTTGAAATAAAATATAGAAATGAACATAATAATATAAAAGAACAAACAACAGGTTAAAAGAATAAAAACACTATAAATTGTCTTACAACGAAATTGAAATGTTTCTCTTTATTTTTCAAATCATTTAATGAAACGAAATTATAATGTAAACATCTGTTTTGATCCTTTTTTTCACTTTCATTTGCTGTCAAAGAATGGATAAGTGATAACTCAATTTTTTTATTCACATTCACAAATGAAGGATAAACCTTTTTTTACCACACCATTAGTAATAGTGTAAGTGTTTTCTTTTTTAAAGGTTTTCCGAAATTTATCAACAGTTTCATTGAAGCTCATTGCTTGCATTATCATTCCCTTCAATAAAAATAAAAACAAAAACATAATATTAATAAATTAAATTAGTATTGAAAATTTAAAATTAATCAATGTAAATAATACTAACCTCATTATCCACCACAATAATTTTTAGATGTTTTCCACTGCTATTGTTATTGGAATAATGCTCTATCATCCCAACTCCAATAACCAAAACTTGTATGCACCATTTTTTTTCCTGAAATTTGAAATTCTTCAATACGCTTAAAGTGTGAGCACAAAATATTCTTAATAATAACTTCTAACATTTTGAAACCTACACTTGCTGTTGAAGCCTTAATGTTTTGAAATATCTTTTATAATGTACAAAGAGTGTATAAAAATAAGAAATGTGTTAAAATCAAAATTGGAGTTACTGAAATAATCCTGGAAGTCATAAGTCACAGTGAAATCATTTGACTCATGCCTTAGAAGCGAAAGAAACTAAACTGTTAAATTCAACCTCTAAAACATGTGTCCTATGCCTAACACGCATTTCGTGTGTCATTTGCAACTACAGGTCATTTGATGGCTATCATTCACGGAGAGAAGTTGTATCTCTATTTTGTTCAAAATTGAAGCCTGAAACGTGTGACTCATGCTAGGAAATGCGAGTCTCTCTCCAGATAATTTGATTTTCTTAATGGATAATTGAACAGTGCCAGAAGAACAAAAACATCCTGCAGCAACGGTCAAATTTGACATCAGCAAGGATGATAGGCTGGTCCCAAGGATGACACTTCAAGAGTAGGGTGAATTGGAGTTTTAGAAAGTTTGAAAAGAAATCTTTTGCAAATCAAAGCAAATAACAAAGTTCCCTTTTTCAAATAAAAATCAAAGTTAAATGCGGAAGCGATAAAACAAACAATTCACACACACAAGATACAAAGCAAATATGAAACAAAGAAAGGAGAGTAAAGAAAGAGAGAACAAATCCAATTTATAGTGGTTCGGTCCTCCTTAACCTACGTCTACTCCTTGAGAATCCTCTCAAGAATTTCAATCCACTATCTCCTCTCTTACGGGTGGAGGAAAACCGTTACAACCACTTGTTTTTGCGACCTGTACTAGGAAACTGTTTCATCCTCTAGTTTTCTAAGATTCACTAGCAACCACTCTTATTTTTCAAGACACAACAAGGAAACATATCTATCCCAAACAACGAACCTTGCTTGTTAACAAATCAACCATTGATATAACAAAATCAAACTCACTCAAACCCAGAATATGAAAGAAAGTAAATAGCTCTAATGGGTTAGAAATATGGAGATGATAGAGAAAGTGAATAGAAAACTTAGCAAATGTCTCTCTTATCTCTCTTCTGATCTGGGACATCTATTTATAGCTACTTGGTGGAAAATAGCCATTGGAAATCTGAAAGTAGTTGTTGTGAGAGAATAGAAAATTCTGATTTAAATGACGTCATAGTCTCCTACATGTGTAGTACTTTGACTGAACTGAGTTCTACGTTCATTGATAACAAGTCTATGTGCGCTGTCTGAAATCCAGTGGTTACTGCCTTGTGTGAATCAACATCTAAGTGGATTGCTCTTCTTCTACATACGTTGTTCTTGAGTTCTGCGTGCTTAGATCAAATATCAACGTGCGTAGTCGGTTTTCCAAGATAACACCTTTAATTTCCACATCAGTGTGTCAGAGAATATTCAAATTTGAATTCCTGAGGAGCTTCTTGCCTTTTTCCTCATCTGAAGCTCGTCTACGAGCGTAGACCCCCTTCTACGTATGTAGATCCACATTCTTCAAAGGTCATGTCTTTACTCATCTACGTGTTTTGCTTTGTTATTCCACATGCCTCAGGCTTCTTATTCATTAAGCTGAACACTCGTCTGCGTGCATTACAATGTCCTTTGCGTGCGTAGATATGCAAAATCAATTCCAATGAAATATGCTTCACATCTACGTGCTTTGTAACCTCTTCTGCGTACTTAGAGTAAAGTATGATGCTCACTGTTTCTTGTGCCATTCAAGTTTACATGCTTTGCTCAACCTCTACATACATATGAACCAGCTTTGCATACTTCAACGTGCGTAGATCACCTTGTACGTGCGTTGATGATGCCTTACAAGTGCACAAGGATCGTCGTAGTTTTAATCATCAAGTATATCATCGGGTATCAAATCGTCAGAGAGCGGGAATTAATTGTGATCAAAAAATAAAATAAAAACCAGTAAAATCATGTTTGATTTTTGGGATTTTTGATTAAATAAAATGAAACACAAGGAAAACAATGAAAACTAGGGACAAAAGAGTGAGAATCAATAAGAGAAAAGGGTTGGGGCTTCAAAATTCTGGGTAGGGAATTCTTATTTGGCTAGCTAATGAAAAAGAATCTAGGGTTGAGTGTTCTCTCAGCTAAGCTAGCTTGGAGCTCTCTCAAGGTCATCTAAGCTATCCCTACATTAAAAAAGGGGTCATCTCGGCCTCACTTAAGTTAATTAGGGTCCTTAAGCTAATTGAGAATTTCATTGAATACCTTATGGGCATAGGTATATCTTTATTCTAAACCTCAAAAGTTTAATGGTTGTGGCCTCATTTAGTCTTCATCTCTCGATCCTTCAACTAAACTTGCTAAAACTACAACCTAGGTAGCTAATCTAGATCATAATCACAATTATCAACTCATTAAACCAACCTAACAAGACAATAGATAATAAATGATACTAAACACAACAATCCATTCAATAGTATATCTAAATCATCATCCCTAACCTACATCTTTACACCCCAACTAAGAAAATCAAGCTATCATAATTAAATAAAACATATTAACATTGAAATCCATTAAAAATATCATAAATATTCAAATACAAAAGAGGAAAATTTGAAAGAAAACAAAGCCCAAGAACCTTTGATGATGAATGCCAAATACGGTAGCCTTGGGTCTTTGATTTCCTCTCTCTTCTCCTTAATCTATTCTAAGAAATTAAAATTATGCTTAAAATGTAAAATCCTAATTTCTAAAATAGAAAATGTCAAAGGTACCTTAAATGGGTGATAAAGAAGGTATTTATAACTATTCACATGACACAAAACTCTAGACAATATTGTACCAAAAATGCACATTGATTGTCCCCAATGTTTGACAAAGTAAGACTAGATCATTCCTAACAAAAACCATGAACAAGGGGAAAAGTCCAAATTTCAATATTAAGCATAAAAATAAAGAGGGAAAAGGTTAAAGAAGCTTCTCTGTTTTTCGCTTTGCTTGCTTTTGCTTTGTTCTTGTATGCATGACTCCAATTTTAGGCATAAGACAAGAAAAGTTAGTGGACACAATTGCACAAACATAAATAAAGGGCATGTGATCATGCAAAAGATGGCATACACCTTTCCTTTATTTAATGCAACAAAAACATAAAAGCAAAATTGAAAGGATACTCAAAGTTTAACGTCATTACGGATGTGAGATAGTTTAATGTCATTTCAAACGTGGATGATGGATCTATTTGGGATGCCAAATAGTCCTCATAGGTGGCTCCTTTGTGGGTTTCAATCTTTTGCTATAGACTTTAATTGGTTTGTAGTCATTAAGCACAATGTCAATAGTACCACATGTATGAATTTTAACAATTTGAAATGGGCCACTCATTGGAATATGGGGGTTGTAAAGACAATGATTGTTGGGAGTAAAGTAGTATACCTTTTGTCCTTGAACAAACTTACCCCATGGAGATGCAATCACTCTCTCCTCCTTTTGATATAGACTTTTGCTTTTAACCTCTCTCTTATCCTTTCTCTCAAATGAAATTTGAAATTGGTGGCTTTTCAAGGTCGTGTTCTTGTGAGTTCCCAATCTCTTTAGCACTTGGTTCTTCCTCACAATGAGGTTCACCAACTGAGGGCACGGGTGAAGAGCTAGATAGCATGCAATATGTCTCCAAAATTGGCTCTTTGTCGCCATCATCATGAAGCAAAGGTGGGTGCACATTCTTTATTATGTAAAACTCCTCAACTTCCTTCTCCATATTAAAAGATAGACTCCCCTTCCTCAAATCAATGACAACTCTCCCAGTAGCTAAAAAGGGTCTCCCAAGTATGATAGGGGAATCAAAAGCATCATTCATTTCCAACACATAGAAATCGACAGGAAAGAAAAATTTGTCTACATTGACCAAAAGATTCTCCACAAGCCTAATTGGTTGCCGAGTTCTCTATCCGCTAGTTGGAGGATCATATTGGTAGGAGTTAATGTGCCAATCTCTAGCTTATTGTAGATGGAAGAATTCATTATGTTAACTGAAGCACCCAAATCACATAATGATTGAACATTTTTCAAATTACCAAAGTTGCATGAAATTGTAAAGCTTCCTGAATCTTTGAGCTTTGGAGGGTACTTGTTCAGTATCACCTCACTAAACTGCTCGGTGAGTGCCATCATGAAATACTCCTCCAATTTCTTCTTATTGGCCACCATATCCTTGAAAAACTTAGCATAATTAGGCATTCGGGGAAGGCATTCAAGAAAGGTATGTTTAACTCCAATTCTTAAACATATCAAGGAACTTCATAAAATTAGCATCTTTGGTGTGATCTCTAAGCCTTTAGGAAAATGTGATTGGAAGGACATAAGGTTTCACATCTTTTTGCTTATAGGGTTTGTCTTCTCCCTTCTCTTTTTGCTTCTCATAATTCACCTCTTCATTGTCAAGCATCACCTCTTTATTGTCAACCTTTGGCTTCTCCCCTACACTTAGCTCCTTAAGTTCCTTCTCACTTAGCGAAGTAATAGCCATTACACACTCTTTAGGGTTAACTTGGGATGTATTAGGCAACTTCCCTTTCTTTCTATCCGATAAGGTTTTAGCAAGTTGTCCTACTTGTCTCTCAAGATTTTGGATAGTGGATTGTTGGGTTTGGATAACTTGATCCACCTTAGCATCTCGAGTCTCCATTTTAGACATAAATTGCATAAACAAGTCCTCAAGGGGTGGCTTTTTTTTTTTTATCTTGGTTGGTTTGCTGGAGTGGTGGTGGAGCTTGGTGGTTGTTTGGATGGAAAGGTGGTCTCGCTTGAAAACCGAGTGGGCCTATGGGTCTAGGTGAGGCTTGGGCATTTGGGTCTCTCCATGAGAAATTGGGATAGTTACTCTAACCGGGATTATAGGCATTAGAATAAGGGTCATTTTGCTGAGGTCTTAGGAATCTCCCCATATAATTCACTTCTTCCAATCCTTTACCCATACCATTCATACCACAACTCATCTCATTGTATCCAATCATTCCACAAAAACCACATTGTTCCCTACCCATAGCCTTAGCATTAAGTAACACATTCATCTTCCTAGCAAGGTCATCAACCTTTGAAAGTAAATCGGTTGAAGATGAAGTGTTTACCTCATGAATTCCATCTCTTCTTCCTCTCACTGCTTTTCGTTGGGAGTTGGTGGCAAGCATTTCATAGATATCATAAACTTCTTTTGCCGTCTTGTTACCAAAATAGTCTCTCACTGCGGTGTCTACCAAATTTTGGCCATGCATAGTGAGCCCATCATAGAAAATTGTGTGAAAAATGCCAATGAAAATTGATGGTGAGGGACATTGACTAAGGAGCATCTTGAATCTTTCTCATGCCTCGTGGAATGACTCACCTTCCGATTGAGAAAAAAGAGCATATTTTGTTCCTAAATTCCACCGTCTTTTATGAAGAGTAGTACTTCATCATGAATTTTTCATAAACTTCCTCCAAAGTGCCAAGAGACCCCTCCAGTAATTGATGAGCCAAGCTTTTGCCCTATCCTTCAATGTATATGGAAAGTAATGCATCCTCAACTCATCTTTATTTAAACCATCCAAAGGAAATGTTTGAATAGTAGTATAAAATTCCCTCAAGAAAGTCAATGCATCCTCCAATGGAAAACCATGAAATGAAGGTAGCTATTGAAGTGAATGGTCTTCAACTCATAATTCCTAGCTGCCGGCTGCCGGGCTCAGTCGAATACAATAAGGTGAAGCTCTAATCACTAGGCATTGGATCTCTCTCATATTCATCCTAACGGCATAATTTGGTTCCCAACATCATCTCCTTACAATTGCCCAGCTCTAGACTCATTCCTATCAACATTAAGAGGTCTAGAAATATCCACAATCCTTGCTCTCCTTTGATTAGCTCGATTTGCATGCAAAACCCTCTCAATCTCGGGATTTAAAAGAACAATTTTCTCGTTTTCCAAGCTTCTAGTGCGCCTCAAGAGCATGTAAGACCTACAAAACAAACAAACAAGTAAAAATAAACAAAAGATCACAATTAATAACACCGTTCTCCAGCAACGGTGCCAAAAACTTGATGATGTCTTGCAAGTGCACAAAGATCGTCGTAGTTTTAACCCTTAAGTATATCCTCGGGTATCGAATTCTCGGAGAGTGGGAATTAATTGTGATAAAAAAATAAAATAAAAGTGAGAAAAATCATGTTTGGTTTTGGGATTTTTGATTAAATAAAATGAAACACAAGGCAAACAATGAAAACTAGGGACAAAAGAGTGAAAATCAATAAGAGAAAGCGTTGAAGCTTCAATAGGGAATTCTTATTTGGCTAGCTAATGAAAGGGAATCTAGGGTTTTGTGTTCTCTCCGCTAAGCTAGCTTGAAGCTTCTCTCAAGGTCATCTAAGCTATCCTTACATTAAATACAATGGTTCTCTCGGCCTCACATAAGTTAATTAGGGTCCTTAGGATAGTGGGGAATTTCATCGAACACCTTATAGGCATAGGTATATCTCTATTTTAAACCTCACAAGTTTAATGGTTGTGACCTCATTTAGTCTTCATCTCTCGATCTTTTAACTAAACTTGTTAAAGTACAACCTAGGTAGTTAATCTAGATCATAATCACAATTATCAACTCATTAAACGAACTCAACAAGGCAATAGATAATAAACAATACTAAACACAACAATCCATTCAATAACATAGCCAAATCATCATCCCTAGCCTACATCTTTACACCCCAATTAAGAAAATCATGTTATCATAATTAAATAAAATATATTAACATTGAAATCCGTTGAAAACATCATAAATATTCAAATCCAAAAGAGGAAAAAGTTAAAGAAAACAAAGCCCCAAACCTTTGATGATGAATGTCAAATATGGTAGTCTTAGGTCTTTGATTTCCTTTCCCTTCTCCTTGATCTATTCTAAGAAATTAAAACTATGCTTAAAATGTAAAACCCTAATTTCTAAAATAGAAAATGATGCTAAAGATACCACAAATGGGTGATAATGAGAGTATTTATACCCATTCACATGACACAAAACCCTAGACAAAATTGTACCAAAAATGCCCCTTAATTGAGCCTTGGTCTCCACTTGATTGTGCAAACCCGTCAGATCTTTGTCCCATCTAGAGTCACCACAGTCCACCATCACGACCGTGACACTACGCTGTGATGGTGTCATGTTCACAGTCATGACCGTGAGCCTCCTCTGGTTTCTTGGAAAACTGCACGCTTGGTCACAGTTTCTTTGTCGCGGTCATGCTTAAGGTGTGAGGGCATCACATGCATCTCTCACGCCCGTGACTCATGACGTGATTGAGTCACGGTCTGGAGTCATGACCGTGACTCCCCTCTACCTTGTTTGGACTTTTGCTTGTTGATCACACCTTTTCACCATGACCATGATAGCAGGGTGTGACGACGAACATTGTACCTTTTGAGTCGATTTTTTTCACGCTTTCTTTGCATGATCTTGCAACTTTAAGAACCTCTTTCTCATGCCTTTTTCATCTCATTTCATCAACAACCCATGCATTTTCATTGATTCTACACAAAACACAAAAAGAGGATCAATTCGTGGACACTTAAACACACTAAGCGATAAAATGCTATCGATTTATGCTTGAATAACTATGTAAATTTAGCATACATCATGCGTTGTGGCCATGAATCACCTTCTCTAAGTTTACGGCTGAAATTACATGCTCTACGCTTTTGCATCCCTTTCATGGATGTTTTGTGCACATCATCATCAAAACCGAAGTCAACAAAATTATCCATCAATTATAAAAGGCACTTTTCAATAGAATTAGAGCAAGAAAAACAGACTCTACACACTCATTTGCACTCAAGAGCATTCAAGATCAATCAAGAGCAATTTTCTTACTCTCCATATCACCACTTGCTAAAGCTTTGTTTGTTTTTCATTTTTTACCATTTTAAAGCCTTAACACTTGTGTTAAATTTTAGTTTTGTTGAGAGAATTTTGTTGGGTTTAGAACCTTATATAGGTTTGGGTTTTGAGAGAGTAAACTGTTAGGTGTTTAGGTGTGATTTGAGCCGTAAATCAAATCGGTTTATTTGCTCGGTGGGATTTGGGAAGAAAATCAAATCAAGAAAGTTGAAAGTTCCCACTAAGCTTAAAATGGAGATTGTAAAGTGTACATGTAATAACTTGATTTTTTTTTACTATTTTTGGGTAAATTTTCAATTGGAAATTTTTTTCGAATTAATTATTTTTGACGGATTAATTTTAATTTAAAATATCATTAAATTAATTAATGATATTTTGGAGTGTTAAATTTTTCTTTGATGTTAATATGATTTTTGAAGTGTATTGGGAAGTTAAATTGAGTGAAAAGTGGTTGGAATTGGAAAAAGAAACAAAATTGGAGGAAAATAAGTCAGGAAAACGAACTACAGGTTGTCTGCACGTTTGGTCCAAACGGCGTGTCGTTTGGCTTGTGTGCACTGTCGTTCGTTGAAGGAAAAACGATGCATCGTTCGCGTCGACAGACGGTCGGTCATTCGTTGGAGAAGAAAACGACATGTCGTTCGCGTCGACAGGAACCTGATTCTCACTTAACAAAACGACGTCGTTTTGACTCAAATCCAGCAGCCCAGATTTTTCTTTTTCTTCTATTCTTCTTCTTCTTCGTTTCTTTCTTCTTTCAACGGCATATTTTTTGGATGAACCGAGGTTAGATTTATACTCCTAGAGTGATTTTAAGTTGAATGATATGATTGAAAACATTGGGTTATGCTTGGCTCGGGATTAGGGACTATTTGGTGTTGTTTTGTAACGAAAGGACTAAAAGTGAAGTTTGCCAAATTATGAATATTTTGAGGACTGAAACTGATATTTGACATTTAGGGACTGAATCCGAATTGTACATAGTGGTAGAATTGTAATTTTGAAGAATTTTGGTTGAATGGTAAATTTAGAAAATTAGGGGATTAAATATTAATTTTAAATTATTTAGAGAATTAATTGGAAAATTCTGAAAGGTTTGGAGACTAAGATTTAATTTTTTGATGTTTTGGGAATTAAATAGTAATTTTGAAAAGTTCTAGAACTGATCTATAATTTTACACCAGGGTGTAATAATTAGACATTTATGTTAGACTTTGGGCCGAATTAATTTTTGGGATTTTTAGCGTGTTTGGGTTACATATACATTTGCATGTATTTCGGTACAATCACGGTACCATGTCTAATATGTGAATTTATTGTTTGTTACAGCTCTGCGTGATTTCTGAGGAGACCATTTATTCACCAGTGGACCATGCTCGGGATTATTGCTCGGCGTCCAGGTGAGTGTGGTAGCACTTTAGACACGTAGGATGTGTCCTCTAAAATCTGTATATGTTTTTGTTGTGCTGAACTTGGCATGAAACTGGAATTAATAAAGGATAGAGAATCCTAAAAATAAGACTTATGTGATAACTTGGTTATGAAAACCAGTTTTGGAAATTATTTTGTTTTTGAAAAATAAATATTAAGTTTTTAATATTTATTGTGATCTCTGAATAAATGTTTTGGTTTTTGAAAATATATTCTTGAGCGAATAGATTTTATTTGAAATAAATACTCTGTTTGGATTTTTAAGAGTATTTTCAGATAATTATGATTATCTGTTTGGTATACTTGATATTTGAATATTTTTGGAACAAATATTTTAATATGTCTTTGGGCAAATATTTTGAATAAATTTTGAAATATTTGGTGAAAAGTTTTGTTTTGGGACACCAAAATACGTGAAAGCGTAGTCTTGATACACAGAGTTATATCATTTGCCTGTGTGATTATATTTGTGCCTTAGTGGCTATACTATACTCACCTTAGTGGCTATATTATATGAAACCATGGTGTCTGCGTTGCTATAATCTTCGCCTGTGTAGCTAATAAAGAGTTGGAGTAACTCGAGGAGTATGAGATTTGGATCCCAGTATGAAAATGTTTGAACAAAAATTTGAAAGATGTTTTTGAAATTACTCTCTGAAAAATCTTTTGGAATTTATTCTGCAAAATGCTTCGGTATTTAACTTTGAAAATACTTTGGTATTTAACTCTGAAAATGAATTTGGAGTTTATTTCTAAAATATTTTAGAAAGTGAATATAAATTTTGGAAGGTATTTTAAAAAGTATTTGAAAGAAAATACTTTGGCTATTTTGGATTTGAGAAATTAAATATGTTATTTAATTTCTTCATCTAATCAAGTTTGGAAATTGTTTGTTGTCTGCTCTGTATGTGAAAGAATTTTAAAGTGAATTTTTTTGAAAGAATCTATATATATATACGGGTGTATATATATACGATATTATTTGGATATATAAGTGCATGTGGTAGTTTTCGAAAATGTTTTCAAAACCCTTTTGAGGAGCATGTGCCGCTCTTTTGTGTTATCCGCTCACTAGGGAAACTTACCTTTTTATTTTTCTTTTGTTCTACTTCACTTTTCAGGTAGCGAATAGCAGTCGTTTGGTTCTTCCGCGTTCACTAAGTGCCCTATTGTTCGGGCCGAATTTTGTTATGTTAGTTGCTCCACACTGGGTAGTGGGTTATGGATTTGTGTTTGTTAAACAAATGTTTAACGATTTTTCTTAGACTATTTATAAAATATTTTTTTATTACAATTATATTGTAATTATATATTTTCGGGAATATTATTTTTGAAAAACATCTCCCTGCTAAATTGTTTAATACGGTAAATAAGCCGATTAAAAATATGAATTTGGATGGTTGCTGTTCTCCGAGGCTTGTGAAAGATGGGCCGGGCTTCTACAGACGGTTCGCCTCGTACGCCGGTCGCGGTCCCGAAAATGGGTCGTGACAGTACAAGAAAGCTCTTGTGTAGCTAATTAGTAGAAATCTCAAGAGAGTCTCTTGGAGAATGGACGTAGGTCATTTCGAGGAATGTCGAACCACTATAAAATCTATATTTGCATATCTCTTTACTCTATTTACTTTGATTTATTTTGATTATGAACAATCACACACTTGCACCTTATTACTAATATATTGAACTAGTTTTTGTGTTTATAAGAAAACCGAAAAGATTTCAAAAAAGCTTAGAATACTCTATTAACCCCCTCTCCCTCCTCTAGAGTATTCTTAGTTCCTACATTTACAACACCGAAATGTAAGTCTTAAATGTATTACATATTGATATTGAATTTTAAAATAAAAAAAAGAGAGTAGAAATTGCAATGGTATGAACATTCAAAGAAAACTCACAACTATTTTCACCAGTAGTCCCAACAAGCACCGAATAATTCAAAAGGTAAATCCCAATCACATTCAACTGCAAGCATTATGACCAAATAAAGTCAAATGACTCCTCCAGCCACCAACAAAAGAATATTAAAAGAAACATTTACGGCCGTAAGAAACCTTGATTTCAATACTACTATTACAGATTCACAATGCTGGAACAACTATATTAAAACCTCAGCAATCACATATTTATGATCAAGAATTTCAGACCTCAACTTGATTGGTGCCGATTACACCAATATTTACTTAATATGGAAAAATACTTATATGATAGTCTATCTTGATAATAGTTAATATTTTGAATCCATTCATAAATTTAGCAATACATGAAATAGAGATAAATGCTTATTTGACAGTCTATCTTGATAATAATTAATATTAAGTGAAATTTTTTCAATAGATGACAACTAAAATTTCAAATAAAAAGTTTTCTTTAATTCTATTCACAACATTACAATAATTTAAAATTAAAAAGAGAAATAAAAGTATTCAAAAAGTTTTTTTCATAGTTTAATTTTTATAAGTGTTATGATTAAATTGGTTAATTCTTTTGATTTCATCTACAATACGTTCTGGTCAACTTTTTTTTCTTAATACACTCAACAAGGTGATTAATTAATCAACCTTAACATGCAAAAAGAATAATTACATTTTAATTAAAGTGAAAAGAAAAAGAAAAGAAATCAAGGAACTTGTGAAACTTTGAGGTGGACTGTGATTTATCGGACATGCCCCAAACTATGGCCATGCTTTGCTGTTCATTAACCGACAAGGTGCAGTGCCATATGCAAACAAAACTTACTACGCTAAAGAACACACAGATGGTTTTTTGGTAAAATACAAGAAACTCTGTATTATGTGAAACACGAAACCCCATTACATATCCAATAGTTTCTAAAGCTAGGAATGTAATCG